>WBNO01007189.1:43510-92616 GCA_013400575.1 Peucedramus taeniatus | reverse complement strand
AAGGAAGGAAGGAAGGAGGCTGGAAATTACAAGATAACCACCTCCCCAGTTATCTTCTGTTGGCTGCTCCTCACTCCTCTGAGAGATGTCAGACACCACGGCAGTCCTTGTCCTCAGTTTGCAGAGTTATCAAACGTAGCACGAAGTCTCAGCACTGGTGGTAGTGGAAGAAATAGGTTGGACTAAACTCTGGCTGACCACACGAGCGCTCCACGGATGCACTTTCTCACATGCCATGTGTTAAAATACTCCTTAGGTAAAGGTAAGGCAGCAGAGCAGGGGCACTGTGCCTTACATGCAGTGTTAGGCTGAAGGCAGACAGCTTGCAACCACAGAAATAGCTTGGGTAGCCAGTAAATCAATATTTGTGTGTTATTGTTCTCACATACATCCCATTTGCTGATCCAACACTTGTTCCCGCAGAAACAGGATCAGAGCAGCCGCCAGCAGGCAACCAAAGCCAGCTCCCCCTGGAGCTGGCCACAGGTGTGCTGCCTCCAACCAGCAGGCAAAGATCTACAACTTCTTTTAATTAAGGAATAATCCCTTTACATTACAAAAGGACTTGTAGAAGGGGGTGCAGTTTCCTCCAGCATTTCTCCTCCTCGGCAAAATATCAGGGTTCTCTCTCTCCAGCACACAGCAGCTGCTTTGCATGACTCCTTGTCCCATTTCTGAGCAAACCAGACCAAGAGGCACCATTTTCCTATGTGACTGGCAAAAACATTCCCTTCCCTTACAGTACAAGGAAATGGAAACTAAGAGGAAACCAAGGACATTTTCTGATAGTGTGCATTCAGTTGTGCTCTACACCTCAGTTTAGCAGAAACAGTCATCATTTTGGGACAGCAACAACTCAGCAGCTGTGAGGACATCAGAGATGGGCTGCACCCAAGGGACCTGAGGGAAGAGGTTGCTGTTGTAGTGGTCTGCTCTCTCTTGTCTTGGAAAAATCATAGAGACCAGCAAAGATGTCCCACACCTGGAACAAGGCAAGCATTACACCCACCTCCAGAAAAAGCTTAAGGACAATAAAGTGAGTTGCCAAAGAATTGGTATAAGGGATGGCTGGCCTGCCTTGACCAAAGAAGTACAGCTTTTAATTATCCAAATAGCTCCATCAGTCCCCCATTGTATTCTTGCATAAGGGGAAGTTATGGATGCTATTACATTACAAAAAAGAAAATAATATAGAAACATGTAACTTCTCTCTACATTCCCAATGATATATTTGTAACTTTTGTACAAAATAAAAAATCTTCATGTGCTTAAATCTGCACAAGATAAAAAAACCAGTCACCCCAAGTAATCCATCTGCAATCCAGCCCATTAGAAAAGCTCATGCCAGGATTATCAGACTAGATCTGACAGAAAAATCTTTTAGAAAATATGTACATGGATGACCAAGTTCTAGAAGCTTTTGTCAGCCCTACAGGCAATTCCTCCAATAGGCCCAACACACCAGCCTTCTTCTCTTTCCTTATCTCACCCAGCAAATGAATGTTATTAAATGCACAATCTTTCTTCAGTAGTCTACATGAACAAAATACATGCAGTTAATTAATGCTGCAGTCATTTCTTTGATCTTCCAATGAAAACAAAATTTAAAAGTCATACTATTTCAGCCTAGAAGCTTAGAGTTAAAAAGCTTAGGAACTCATCCAGGACTTTGAATCCAAGAACCATTGGGCTGATCTCATTAAAAGAGCTGAATTAGACCTGTAATTATTCCTTTATGAGTTCTGCTGTCTGTCTGAGAAAGAAGGGTATTCACTTCTGTCCTCAAAATTGATTTACTTTAGTGAAAAAAACAGAAGGGTTGGGGAGAGCAGGAACTTAGTTTTACTGTACATCTGATAGAATACATGAAAATAATTGTCAATAGTGAACAAGATCTCTGCCAGTCAATAGGAGCCATACCTTCTGTTTACATAACATGGCAGTTTCCCTGAGATCCTCAGCATGAATCCTATCTCCACAGTTCCAGCTGGCTGTCCACTTCTTAGTGCAGTAGCACTTCATTAACATGCAAATGCTTGACAGTTATTGGGCTTAACTACATCTGCATATTTATAAGCAACCATTCCAAACTACATCCCCATTTAAGGAAAGTGCTTAATGACACTGAACCTAAAGTCTCTCCCATATCCATTAAAGAATAAGCTGCAGACAGATTCACTCATTTTATATTTGTATGGTACTTTTTAAAATACTTCTCACATAGCTAGGTCAAAAAAAAGTGTCAGTCGGTTTGTTCTTTTGAGGGCAATCACACTTTTTTCTTTATTAAACCCCATTTTTCTATTGAAAAGGCAAAAATAACTAAAAAAAAGTTATGCTTTAGAAATCACTATAAGGTAAATTTACAGCAATAAAACACAAACATCCAGTAAACCATATTTCATGTTTTATCCATTATCTATGAAATATTCAATCAAGTATACAGTCCCTGTACTTTCAAAGCAAAGGTTTGATAAGCATCAGACAACCAATGCACAGAATTAAAAGTTGCCCCCAAAATCTACAGATTTAATTTCTTTGCTCACAACAATAATTCTGCACATCTAAGGATGACTTCTATCCAATGTCACATCATTGAAGGCACATATCAAACTTAGCATTGACACCCCTACTTCTAGCAGCACATTCTATCCAACGCATCTGGAATTTTAACATGAAGTCCCATAAATTTGGTAATGAACTCAGATTTCTCACAAATTTTCATGAAAATTATATATTGTGATAAAAATATTTTTTAAAAAATCAGAATTTATTTTTAAGTGGACAAAAACACTCCAAAACCAGCACGTCAGGAACCAGCCATGAAGTATCAGACACCTACACAGACAGTTCCTGTACATGAACTGTAGAACTTGAGTATTATGTTACAGACAAGAGGTGAACATGAGATGTACTCACACATGTAATGTACAGGTTTGAAAAACAAACACTTTCTCTGTAGAGACCTAGTCTGGACAATCCCTGCTATACAGATTACATAAAAAGCTCCATTGCATCTCCTGCTTCTGACCCACTATCTACAGAAACCATTTTAAGGATAACAGTGATGAGGAGAAACTGAAATATCTGAAATGCTAGCACAATAATCTGAAGTGTTACGCAAGTACCACAGTAAAATACAGAAGCATAAACATTGAAAGCTTCATTTTGCTCATATTTGGACGTATCTATATCACTGCATCAGAGTCAAGTATGTTCTCAGCTCTCTCTGGAGTTCTCTAAGAAACATCCAACAAATGAGAAGTGGAGTCCTGGAACAGAGAAGACATGTCATAATACTACCATTGCACAAAAAATTAACTTACTAGGACAAAAATACAGAAAATCTGTGAAACTGAACCTAAGAATTCATGGTGGGTTTCTGGAGGTTGTGTTTTTTGGGAGTGTTTTTTAGGTTAAGAAAATGAGTAATAAACCCAAATATGCCCAAATGAGCAAAATATGAAAAAAAAATTAAACAGCAGTCATTAAAAATGAAGCATTTTTCATTTACAAGAGCTAAGTTTGCCTGCATATTTCCCATTCTATGTATAGGAAATACTGCAGACCAAGAGTAACTACCACAGTAACACAGATGTACATATTTTCATCTGCACATGGGATGTTGAAGCTTAATTACAGGATAACTCCATATACAATTCACATTATATACCATGATCATTCTCAAAATAAAAGAAAAAAGTGAAGATAAAACATTTTCATGAGAAGATGTGTTGGTTTTGTGTATTTAAACAAACTTTGTGCTTTCTCCACACTTTGATTAATTTTTTATAGCTCACAATTAAAAATAGGAATGCACCCAACTACGACTTCTTTTGTTCCCATTGCCTAAATTTTGGACCCATTACAGCACATAAAGATTGAAGGTAGCATTTTAAAAACTCCCAACACATTTTAGCTTTCAAGGCTCTTCTTCAGAGCCATGCACAGAAACACTGTCTCACTGGAAGCCAGTGAAGCAGCCTTCAGTGTCCAAACTTTTTATAAAGATATTTGCCTTAGAAGTCTTCAATCCATTTGTAATTTCTGAAAGTTTTACCCCCAGCCTAGAACTTTTCCCTCTGGTATACCTTCTTGGAAAGACAATCAAAAGGGCAGATTTTTTATTGAACAAATACTTCACAAAGAAAATACGAAAATGGATGGTGGGATGTTTTGTTTTATGAGCAACTGGTTTGGAGTTTTTTGAAGATAAAAAGTTTAATTTTGTGGTTTGAGTTGGCCTATGTACCACTTGGGCATTCATTTTCATTCTTGTACCAGTGATGACACAGCTGATGAAATAAAGACTTTATTGGAGCTAATATTCTAATGGCATCTCATCATCAGGACAATTTATTTTGTGGTAGCTTACTGTTAAGACAGAGAACTGGTTCTTACACAACCCTTTGATGATGCTTACCTTACCTTTCTACCTCAATCTCCACATGAGAGAAATGCTGCCTACATGAGATTTAATATCCAGGTGACAAATCACAACTTCACACAAATTATGAAGACAATATACCAAAATAATATCAGCAAACTGGTGTGGGAGATATAACATCACATCACTAAGATCCTCACTGAGTTTCTTCTCCTGTACCTCAGTGTGTGCTTACAACTGAGCTCTCTTTGGTAAAGTAAAGGAAAATTATGGATCAAAAAGACTGCAAAAAGACATAAGTGTCATGCACGTGGGACATACCATGACCTCTGAGTCACATAATATGTGCCCAGTATGGGGCAAAAAAAAAGGACACTGAGTAGACTTTTTGGAGTCCACTATGGTTAAAACAACTTTTTATCAGGGCTGCCAGATGGAGAGGTACCTGAGAGCAGTCCCTTCTAACTGAGGCTGACCTATATCTGCTCCTTTCAAGCTTCATCACTTTGCTTAAGGTCAATATCAAGGATTTGGAAGATAGATAAAGTCCAAGAAAGCAAAATATCTGCTCCAAAGAAATACTCTTTAGTTTCTTCCTTTGATTTGAAGTGTTAACCACAGTTTAGGGTCTCTGAAAAGAGCCTGGAAAATCATGTTACCCCTTTTGACAAAGCCCGTTTTGAAGACCACTGAGTAAGCAATCTCATTTTTAAAATGAACACTCACACTGCCTCGGATTAAGTTCTAGTTTATTTCTATTATGGAACATCATAATAAACATTTAAAAAATAAATAAAATTTAAAAGTGCTATTATATATCTGACCAGCACACTCTCATCAGCATAGCACAACTGATTATTTCCCACTATGCGCAGAATTCTTTGAACATGCTAACAACAGAACATTTTGAAGAAAATCAAAGTTTAGTACACATTCTTAGTCTTCTACAAAACTAAAACTTTTAGCTAAACAGCACCCTCAATTACCAAGTGGGTCAGATATTTTTACTTTCAAAGACCTATTTTCCAGCAAATTAAATTGTTTGGCTTGAGGTTTTGCTTTTCTATAAATACAAACTTCAGTTTTCACAAACAAATGAATTGAAGAATACACACTGTAAAATCCTGGCAGCCTTTACTTTGGGAAGCCTTAGAAGACACTTGCTTTGGATCAAGAACTGGCAACATGCCTGTCAGTTGTGAACGTGCCTGGTTTTTTTTTCTATTTTTTTAAACTCAGTATCTTCTCAGATCTCTCTACCTGGTAGAAAATTTAAATCTGTGCACAGACACTTTGCAAAAATAACTTAAATTTCAATACATAAATTCTCTAAGTTTGTGCTGGCAGGGCTTTTCTTGCAATTGCAACTAAAAGAGTGGTGTTAGGCTGTAGAGGATCACTGTGGTCCTCAGATGGTGAAATACGACACAGAATTGCAGGAAAGAATTAATTATTTTGCCTTCACATCAGGGCTGGAACAGCATACAGTTAATGCATTTTGCTCTTATACTGCATAAAGAGAAAACAAAACATCAAATAGCTTGTCAGTTTCAAGAGTGCTTTCTCTTTGAGGGGAGGGAGAGGTGAGAAGGGATGTATATGTAAATGAGGCAGAGAAACTACAGAGAAAAAAGATACAAGCATATAATTAAAATCTGTATCATAATGCCTACATACAACGCACCCACTGAGATTACAGGACCGATGTTGCTTCTAGCACCAAATTTTTCAATATTAAATACTACAACTTAATAACTTGCTTTTAAAATATGCTTTTTATGTGTAATCTCTATTATAGCACAATGGGACCAAGATGATTTTTCAAACAAAGATAGACTTTTATCAAAAGGAAAGTGAAAGCTTCTTTTAAACTCTCATCCCAGCTCTTTGATGTGATCCAAGCAGTTGACTGTCTGAAGCCACACAGTTTCATTTCAGCTTGCACAAAACTAGACAGTCTTCTTGGTATTATGGTGTACACCTACATAATGAGCATTTGTAAGAGCTACGTGGCCAGGTGTTAAAGACAGATTCATGTTCCGGTTTGACCTGAGTAAATTTTGCAATTTTAAGGTGACACTCCTGAAAGTATTTACTTCTGTATTCAAAGGCAGTATTTAAGAAAGGGAAATGGTCCTCTGATGTGACGAAGGTATTTTTTCCCCAAGCATTTTTACCTGTGTTTTGTTTTTCCAATAAAATTGTGACTTTTGACTTGGTAAGAAAGAGGTTTCTTCAAAAAAAGGAAAAGTTGCATCTTTATTAAATCAAAAGAGATTTGACCACTTGTCGTTCTCCAAAATGAAGATGATTATGAGGCCTAAAACAAGAAGCATAAGCTTAGCAATGTTATTTTTTTTTCTTAAGGCTCTGGCTGTCTCATATGTCAGACAGGCATGTGTATTATGCACATCCAGCAAGGGACAAAGATCAGAAATTTAAAGGAGCTGTTTGTGATTTTGGATGGGATGTGGCACACAGATGAAAGAGCAAACATTTTTCCCCTTAGTTAAATGCTAGCACGAGATTCCTAAATTAAGCCCAGCAGGAAATAAACTTCCACCACAGATTTCAAAAGATATCTCACATCTTTGTATTAAAACATGTTATTTTAAGAGTCCCAAATGTTGCATGTCTGATTTTTATTAAGTCCAGAGCCAACATAGGAAGTGTTATTTGACTTGACTTTAAAAGAAAGCAGAAAATATCAGTGAACAATGGGATGTAAATTGCAGGAAGCCAAAACAAAATTGAAGAGTACGAGATAATGGGCCTGGTGCTATTATCCATAGGAATACTAAGGCCATAGGCTTCAAAAAATTACTTTGATGACCTTGAGAGCTTGCTCAGACTACAGAATACCAAGTTGGCAGATTTTCTAGAGGGAGTGGAAGGACAACAGTCTCAATTTTTCTCTTCCAAACTGACTGGGGACACGTTTCTGACATGCATTTCTGATTTCCTTCTACGCTGAATAGCTACAATGTTGTACTCCAAAGGAGAACAAAATTAAACATCATTCCACATGTTCCTCACATATTTCATGTGTGTAGGTCTTGGTGAAAAGAATAAATCTATGGCCATATACCGACATAGTTAAAAATTCCAACTCTGAAAATTCCTAATACGAAGTCTAAAACTACCAGGAAAGGATTTTGCCCAGCTCAATCACAATACAATGAGCTTTTATTTTGGAGTTTGCAGATACTAATTTTTTTCCTTTTCTTTCCCACTGACTTTGATGATGTTTTGGGATTAAAACAAGGAATAGACAGTTCCCATGAGATGAAAGACATAACTGCAAAAAAACACTTACTTAGAAGATTAAAAAAAAAAAGAAACAACCTCTACGAGTTTGTTATGCATTTATTTAAAGAAACACTCCCTTGAAGGGGCTTAGAGTTCAATATTTTAAATAAGTTTCTGCTTTATCAATTCTAGTTGGAAATAAAATGCCTTTTTTAATTGCCAAGCTGATCAAAATTATAACAGTACATTCCCAAGTAGACTAAATGTATTTTTACAGGCAGAAAGAATAGCTCCAAGTTCTTCTGCAAACAGTGCTGGTAATAAAACCTAAGTTTCTCTCATTTATGGCCAATTACAACTCCCAGCAACCCTTACTCCAGTGACACTATTTCAACAAGGTTCCACACATCCCTCCTCCATCAGTTAACTCCCACCTGGGCACAGAGGCAGTCCTGCTATGGCAAAGCCTGAGCCACAGTTCAAGAGGTTCAGCCAACCTCTCAGGCCAGATGGAGCACAGACCTGGTAGGCTCACACATCTCTCAGGAAGGACTAATTTATCTTCCTCTTCTAACCAGTCCCATATTTCATAACACTTTTATCGCTTTCCTTTTCCAACTCTGCCCAAAACTCCTAAGGCCAAGAACTTAATAACCTTCAAAGGTTTTTGGGTGAAGAGATGAGGCAGAAGAGGTACAGAGGGAGGGGGAAAAAAAAAATAGAGAGGAGAGAAAAAAAAAAAAAGAAGAAGAAGAAAAAAGTCTTGTTTTCTTTGGGAAGTAGGCTAAAGACTTTGACAGCATGCAGAATTGTTTGCACATGAATGAGCTTTCTCACACTCCTGGGTCAGCTGACCCAGAGGAGAAAGAAGACCTTTGGTTTCTGTTCCTGACACCACTTCTGCATGAAGCATAAGCCAAGCTGATTTATGTTTCCATTTGTGCAAGCTTAAAATAAGCCCATAGTAACGTACATACATCTTCCACATTGTGGAAAAGAGTAATTTATTAGGGATACCAGGCTTTGAGGTCCCTAGGCAAAAAATGCAAAGAACTAACTCAGTAATTTCTTACTCAGGGCCTGATTGGCATCAGCAGATTCACAGACTACTTCATGTACCTACATTCACCAGCTTGTATCTCCAAGTTATAGGTCTCATTTTAAGTTTCCAATGTCTGCAGACTTGAGAAATTCACTTCTGTGAGGTTTTGGCTGTGAGGTTGATGAGGTATTTGATTTACTATGAACTCAAGTTAAAAATTATGGACGAGCTTAAGAAAATGCTGACAAAATCAGAAGCACATTAACCAGTTAACATCCAGAACTCATCTCTCATAAAAGGCCAGTGAAACTACACTTAAAACTCCATGAATGTTTCAACCTACAGGTGCAATAATTTGACCCATTTTTGCAAAAGATGAGTTCATCCTTTGCAAGTTTTCTGTTTACATACATTATAGTAAAAAACATAAAAATTGTGTTTGCTGTTATTTGCCAACTTCAGAATCTAGGAAAGAATGTTTCTTCCTTTCATTACATTTTTTATCTTGTTAATCTGCTTAAAGTTCATATTTTTCTAAAATCGTAAAATGCACAGTTATCCCCTTTATATTTGATCCTGTGTTTCATTCCAATCACTAGGCTATTATACAGGCTTTGCCCTCAAAATTTGCCCAAATATTCTGAAGCAGTAGCATTTTCTTAAATTGTTCCAGAAGTGTGAAATACAGAATTGTTTTTAAAACATGATTTGCTTTTGTTTTCAAAAGTGGGTGTGACATAACTGCTATTTATCACACTGAGTGATGTCATTGTATTAACATGGGCTGTGGCTGTCTCTTGGACATGTCTGTGCTCAGTGGTCTTGCATTTAAAACATAAAAAAATACAGTTAAAATACTTTTTAAATTACAATTCTGAATTATAACAGTTTTCATGGAAATTCTGGGGGTTTTTTAGTACTGCACTGCCAAACGATTTGTCACTGGAAGCAGTGAAATGCTAGAAGTTTGGTATCATTACCTCAGCATATTCAGGAATTTAAACTGATCAAATTATGGAATTGATTTTTAAAGATTAAGCCTAGGGAAGTAGGGGGGAGATGCCTGGGAAAAAAAAAAACATCAGTTCCATCTGCAGAGTGGAATTGATTATATGTTCTGGATGGCTTATGCTCTAGGACTATAAAAAATTGCAGGTGACATTGGTTACTAGAGGAGCTATTAGTCAGTCTGAATTATTGACATATTTTTGTGTAGTGTAGCTGCAAATACCTCCCTCAGTCTCCTTTTTCACTCTCAGAATGTAAACATCCAGAGCTATCATGGAAAGGAAGGTCAAAAGGTTCAACACAGGAACAAGCTATTCCAGAACACAAGATTCCATCAAAACTAAACTTTTATTTTGCAGCCAGTACACAGGAGAATATTTACATCTCCTCTTCCATTAGCTGCTCTAAAGACAATTTCATACCAAGATATATATGATACATCAAAATAAAAAAAAAAAAATCCAAAGATTGTACCACAGTGTCCAGAGGTGTTACACCCTTCATTTGATGCTTAAACACTAAAGACCAAAAGGATTCACCGGGCAGCAGGAAACTATGAAAGCAGAATGAAAGAAGAGATTAGGATTCACCAATAATATCACATCTATGTAATGGGAGATACACAGACTTAAAATCAGGCAATTTAGAAATCTAAGACACTTCCTCTTTGTTCCAAAGCACTCATGATAACTTATACTAAAGTTCACTGAAAGAACAAAATAAAAGAAAAAACATAAGCTATTTTTCTTTATTTATTTTCCCATCATATACTAACATCCAGTCCCTTAGGACATGACTATACTCTTTCCACAAGATGCCATTCTCTTTCAATAGTCTGAATCAACCATGATAGTTGAACAAGTGATCATTAATTATTTGGCCCTACTCTTACTATTCAGTGTGAAATCCCATGTCTTGTTTACCATATATACTCTTCAAAGCCTGATTTGAACAATGAATTATTCATTTGCTTGTGGGTTTTCCTACAGTGCTTATCACAACATCTGAATGCGGTACAAACATTAAGTGACTCATTTTCACATCATCTTTGTGTGATGATACAAATTATATCATTGTATGCACATTACAGAAGCAGGGCCATGACACAGGGATTGTAAAGCATCTGTTAATTCCAAGTACACAAATGAAGGCTTACAGGGGCAAGTTTCTTCAAAATACTTATGTTTGTCACACTATTCTAGCCAGCTGCACTAGTGCATGTGGATCATAACCAGAGGTGGTCTCAGAGCAGGCCTCTAGAAAATGAGGAGAACAATCACAATTCCCTTATTATATGATAACATTTTGCTTTTAAATGATACTGTACATTCGATGTGATGAGTCAAAAATGGGGACAGCAGAAGGAAAGAAATTCTTAGAAAAAGCTGTTTTACTGCAGAGGTATAAAAGAAGGTAAACAGCAAAATCTCAGATACAACAGATGCACCAATGCGCAATAAGAATTTGCAGTGTGCTGCTTTTTTAGAGCCCATCATATTTCAGAGGATATTACTTTTTCATTAGATATAGGGGAAACGGAGTGATGAAGGATGGAGAAAAGGCTGAGGTGCTTAATGCCTTCTTTTCTGTCTTTTACAGTCAGACCAGTTGATCTCAGACTGCCCAGCCCCCTGAGCTTGAAGACAGGGAGCAGAATGAAGGCCTCATACTCCAAGGGGAAATAGTCAGTGATCTGCTATGCCATTTAGACGTGTGAGTTCATGGAGCTGGATGGAATCCACCCAAGGGTACTGAAGGTGCTGGTGGAGGCGCTCACTGAGCCACTTTCCATCATTTACCAGCAGTCCTTGCTAACTGGGGAATTCCCATTGACTGGACATCAGCACAAGTGATGCCCCTCTACAAGAAGGGCCAGAGGAGGATCTGGAAAACTACAGGTCTGTCAGCCTAACCTTGATGGTGGGGAAGATCATGGAAGACCACTGAGCCAGGCATCATGCAACATGCATGATCATGCAACCCAGGATAACCGAGGGATCAGGCTCAGACAGCATGCGTTTATAAGAGGCCAAAATTACCTCCTTCTGTGACAGGGTGGAAGAGGGAAAGCCTGTGGTTGTTGTCTACCTGGATGTTAGTAATGCCTTTGCCACTGTTCCCCATGGCACTCTTTTGGAGAATGGACGCTAATGGATTGGATGGGTGCCCTGCTCACTGAGTAAAACACTGGCTGGATAGCCAGGCCCAGAGAGTGGTGGTAACAGGCCAGTCCTGTTTAGTATCTTTATTGAGAACCTGGACAAAGGGACTGAGAGCACCCTCAGTCAGTTTGCAGGCAACACCAAACTGATGCGGTAGGAGTCTCAATCTGGGGGAGGTTAGGAAGTCTCTACAGAAGGATCTGGACAGGCTGGATTGATGGGCTCAGGACAGATGTATGAGGTTCAACAAGGCAAAGCTCTGAGTCCTGCACTTGGGTCACAACAAGCCCAGGCAGTGCTACAGGCTGGGGCAGTGGCCAGAAAGTTGCCCAGCAGAAAAAAATCTAAACATGCTGGTTGACAGCAGCTGAACATGAGCCAGGATGTGCCCAGGTGGCCAAGAAGACCATTGGCATCCTGACTTGTAACAGAAATAGTGTGGCCAGTAGGACCAAGGACAGTGATTGTCCCCCTGTAGTCAGCATTGGTGAGGCCACACCTCATGTGCTGTGTCCAGTTCTGGGTTCCTCACCACGAGATACTGAGGGGCTGGAGAGCAATGGAGCTGGGGAAGGGTATGGAGCACAAGTCTGATGAGGAGCAGCTGAAAGAGCTGGGCCTGGAGAAAAGGAGGCTCAGGGGGCCCTCTATTGCTCATTACAACTGCCTGAAAGGAGGGTTTAGGTAGGTGGAGTTGGTTCCTCCTCCCAAGGGAGAAGGACTCACTGCACAGCCAGGGCACACCAAGACTGCCATGAGAGATTAAAAAAGGCTTGGGACTGTGTGTGTTTAAACAACAAGGACCATCTTTAATCTTTCCCTGTTGGATGTAATTCACTAAAACACATCTGACCTCATTTAAATATAATTAAAAACCTCTACATGCTAGTTGTAGGTATAGTTTCTGCTATGAAAACTTCTTCCACAGTTTGATCCTTTTCCTGGTGTCTAAACCTGACAAAATCGCACATCCAGACCATCTGCCATTTTACTTAGCGTTCCAATAAATGGCTATCCTTACACAGGGTTTACACCTTTCTACAAGTGAAAACAGCTCCAAATGGTGTTAAACTTTCCTAAGTGGCAGACATGAAAACAAAGCTGCTGTAGTGGAAAAAATCCTTTCCCAATACTGAACTACAAAAATAAAGGGGTTTCTGCTTCAGTTCCACTAGCCATGGTATCTCCATGAGAAGTACAGCTGGATATGCAAGGCAGCACATGTTTTGTGTTTGGCAGCTGTAACACAACCCAACAGGCTGCTAGTTCTAGACCAGCACTGATTTTTCAGAAGTGACCCAGAAACTGTTCTCAGTTCTGCAAAAGGTCTCTTACAGACTGTGAACATGTTATTAGAAGATGTCTTCCTTGCCTTCAAAAATGTGATTTAATGACTGTAATCCAATTCAAATTATAGAGAAAGGGCAATTGGGTTTGTCCTATACACACTTGCAGTGTCTTTCATTCCTTGATGCTAGTTTTTTTCATGGTTTTCCAGACAGCCTGGGAAAACTCCCTCTAAATTTAGTAATCCAAATGAATTAGCTGCAAATCCAAATGGCTCCTCTAGTCATAGGAGAAATCCCCATTCATCATTCAGGAAATCAGGATTCAACACTAAAAGTAATAGTGCTACCACAGCAGAAACAGGCTACTTTGGGTTTGTGGCTCTCTGTGAAAGACTTTTGAAATCACCTGGAATGCCTGTCATATAGTTGACAGTATCACTGTCACACACCAGATATCAGTGCCAGTTGTACAAGTTTGAATCAAGGTCTAGTGGGAGAGTTTTTTCCCGTGGGAAGGCAGAATGTCTAGGAGAAAAGGTTGTAAGGAATTCAGCAGGGAGGCACATAAAACAGTCTCCCAGCATTTATATCATTTGCTTGACTCCAATGCTTCAATTTCTGTCACTCACTGGTTTTAAAGAGGCTGAGTTTAAAATGCTGCTGAAAATGCTGTTACACTGCTGAAGTCACAGGCCAGCCATCAGACCACACTGACACCAAACCTGCTGGAGAAGAGACAGAATGGAAGGACTATACCCCCATGGCCATTTCTGCTCAGGTCTTGAGCTAATGGCAATTCTTACTAACTCATGTCACTCATGGCTGCTGTGTCTTCATATAAAATTTTCTTCCAATTTTTTTTTTGTCTCATTACATATTACACTAAACTAAAAGACACTTGGCTTAAGTAGATCAAAAAAGTAAAATTTGCTTTGGGAAATAAACTTATCTCAAAAATTCAGCTCATCCCAATTTTAATATAATGCAGACTCGTAACCCCTCTACAAGCTTTAGGCTTGTTAGGAGACTGTGGAGATTTTTCAAACACCGTTTTCTTCTTATGTCTGACTGTTTCAGAAGCAAAGCTGACATGTGTTACCAGTGAGCGAGCCCATGAAGAAATCAGATCTAAGCACTTTCTACACAGAAGAATGGAGAAGCTAAAGCAATGAATGTGAATTGAGGGCTTTATGATAAGACTGAGATCCCAAAGATGAAAGGTTGTGCTTAAGCCTGAGAGAGAAGAGAAAGGTGAAGTAGTTCAAGACTCAAGAGTGTAAGATGGTTTATACAAGAGTCACCAGCAGGTAGTTTTAACTGGAACAAACAAGGGCAAATACCAGTTCCACTGTAGCTGTCTATGAAACATAATTAGTTTAGTACATTCAGACAAAAAATCTGCAGCACAGGCGTTTGACATTTATAAATCATGTAAAAACTGTATTTGTGCTGAAATCTGAATTTGCTGTTACATTATGTTCTCCACAATATTTGTAAACAAAAGAATTTCTTAAAAGAATTCAAACACCTGCTAATTCATAATTCTGTAAATAGTTTCACTATGCACTGGTATTCAGTAATAAAAAAATCATTTTCTAATGCAGTTGTACTCTGACAATAGCATTCTTCTCATTTAAAACTTCTATATTACATATATATTTTTTTCCCTGCAATACATTGTTTAGGTTATGGTTCATGTTACACCATCATATAACACAAATCCGCTTCTGCTTAGGGGGATAGCTAGAGGATACAGGAATAAAAAAAAGGATAATTTCTTTCTTTATAATTAATTTAAAAATTTCTATTTTAAAAAAACCCAACAACATTATTATATAGTAATTTATATATTGGGCTATTATTTTGAAAAAAAAATTGTATAGGCAGTTAAAATGTTGTAAGCAATATTACAAAATTTTAATAAACTACTTGGAAAACTCTTACAAAATATCAGGTAAATATATAAACCTTAAGTGTTACTAAGTTTGAATACAGTAATTTTGCAGCTGTGGTTTAACATGGAGTCTAGGTCCCATGGCTGTGACAGACTGAGCACTACAGAAACTTTACTCTTCCCCTCAGCAGCTGCTAGAAGATCACTCTAATGGCTCCCTCAGGCTGGGTTCAAGGAGCCACAGCAACACTGTTGGAACAGCTGCAAAATTTGATACCTTCTTTTGTAGCCTACTTCCCTCAAGCCAAACTGCAGAGCTTTCACATGAAGGGGTGAAGGGAATAAGAAGGAAACTTTTGTCTGTCTTATACACAATAAATAAAATGGATTTCCAGTCTCACAATAGAGAAAAACACCTTCCTGTCCCAGCACAGGTTGCAAGGCTGTGGCCCTACTGAGTAAGTCCCTGAAGGAAGAAGCTTTTTGTTAGCTGAGAATGTAGTAACACTGCTAATCCATGAACATTCAAACCAGACCAACAAAATAGGAATGAGAATGGACTAAAAATCTTTATTTTTAACAGAATTTTAAACACCTTTTTTAAAATACATTAATGCATTTTCTCTATATTCTCTCTTCTGGAGTTTTATAATAAAATTCAGTTTTACTGTTAATTTTTTCATGTATTTCCCTAAAACTGGAAGCACTAGAAAGAAATTTTGCTTTTTGTAAAAAGGAGCAGTAAAGCTTCACAGAATTGTTCTTCTCCAGGTGCAAAGATCACAAATATCAACCAATAAATATCTAGAGGCTACAGTCCTAGACTGAGGCTGGATTAAGTGCTTTGCAAAATATTCACTTCATATTTGAAATTAAATTTTTTAAAAAGCCAGCCAGTGACTGATTGGAAAAATGCTGAAAATGTGCCAGCTACTCTATTCAAAACACCTTGAAACAAACTGCACTACTGTCTATATCTGGAAACCATAAAAAGTTGCAAAACTAAAACCATATACTTGTAAATATATATGTTCAGCCTTCATAATTTTCAAAGGAAGCAAGTACAGATAAACTACAAGGATAACATACAGTTGGTATGAATGTGGTTTACATCTGTTACTGGTTAATTAGCTCAAACTTTACCCACAGTGGAGTTCCGAAGATGCAGGGACGTGTGTTAAATACGAGACATATTTTGGAACACTGAACAGTCCTAAAAGTCCCAAAATCCAACTGGTAAATCTTTCAGCCTTGCAGAAACACCTTGCTTGGTTAGAACACTTCTTAGTGGGTTAGGCATGAAGAACCCTGTCAAGGAAGCTGGATCCTTATTCCAGTTCCCATCTACTTATTCTTGTCTCAAGTCAGTCACCCACACATAGTCTCAATTCTGTCATAGGGAAAGAACACTTGATGTCACAGACTTGCTTAAGTAATGCACATAACCAAAGCCAGGAGACAACATACCTCTGTGTTTATCAACCTAGGTTTTATTTGCTCTCAGTAGTCACAATGAGCTTCATGTACACACCTTTCAAAACCAGCAAACAGAATTTTCCCCAAGTAGTCTCCCCACTTTGCAGTTTAACATGAAACACAGTTTTCTTTTTTAAAAAAATGAGTCCATCTATTTTACTATCATTATGAATGTGAAAACAGCAAAACTGTGTTAAAGCAAACTGTTGAAATGGTTGTATCCTAATTCTAGCAGCTATTTTTTAACTTAGCTAAGAAGTTAAAACTAGCATTAATACATATTCAGCAGAGCACATGCTGGCTACTTGGTCATAATATTAACCTGTGATAGAGATTGTTAAAAGGCAAAAACTTTCCATCTCCAGAACTTGATTTTCCTTTTTTTACATAAATAAAAAAATAGCTACAAAATGGCACTAAGACAGAAAGAAAATTATGCAACATCATGATCACCTGGCATCTCCTTAAATATCATTCATACCTATCTAAACTTCCAAACAAAAAAGGAAAGATCTGATCGTAAAAGATGGGTCATAGTAATAGCCTACATTTTTTTTTTATTATCTTAGAATTCTTCAGAGGTGTTAATTTTTATGCAAGCTCTTTAACCTGAAGAAAATCTTCTACCAGCTGTGTCAGTTGGCATTGATTGTTGCTGAAAATACAAATGGGAAAAAGAGAAATTCCCAATACTTGGATCAGCATTCTGAGAGCTAACTATAGGACACTACCATTTATTGATCTCTTTTTACTACAATACTATGTCTACATTTCAGAATTGTATCAAGGAGTAACTGTAGAGGATTTCAGAACCAAAAAAACAGAAAAGAAAAATACTCCAAAACCTAATGACAAAAATAGAGTCAGTCAAGGATGGTTCTGTTACCTGTTTTTCCATGCACTCAATATATGCATTTTGGAAAGATAATTAAGTTCTGTTTCTCTCTCTCTCTCTTTTTTTTTTTNTTTTTTTTTTTTTTCTTTTTTTAAGGCTCACTGTTTTAGATTAGCAATTCATATTGACATCAACACACCCATTTTAAAGGAGGAAGCTATTTTCCTCCCACGGCTTTCCCTCATGAAGTCACCTAGTTGAGTTATGAAATCCTGTTATAGAGGTCATTTTAAAAAGACATAAATCACTAGAAAAAAGGTCAGCTTTCCTGCACAGGTGTCATTTCTATTTATTTTGAATGCAAACCCCAACAATCACAGGTTCAGAAAATTTATACTGCAACCCAATCCTCATAGCCCATTGTCACCTGATAGTTCTTTGTTAAGCAGAGCAAAACCCCCATCAGATCCTGACAGTTCTGCAGGACTCCTAGCAAGATTTTCCAGCAATAAGACACAACCAGGCCTTGTAGTCCTGTGTTCCTCAACATAAGCTGATGTGAACCCATCTTTGTGCTATACTCCAGTGGTACTCTCTGAGCCCCATGAGGTCAGATAATTCTGGGCATTCTGGTCCCTAACAGATCTCCAGGCACATCTGGATCACCTAGAAAAGGAAATATTTAAGTGCAGATGGAAACATCCATGTACCTAACCTAGCCAGAATAAAGCCATGGCGCACCTCACTACCTTCCAACACAGTACTCAGTAAGCAGTGCCCTCCCACCAGACTTTATTTTGCTATGTTCATTGACTGTGAAGGCTCAGTGTTAGCAGTAGAGAGTTAACAGGCACAGCAGACAAATCAACTGGGGAAAAAAACCCCAAACTTACACATTTCCCAGGACCAAGAAGGTATGACGAGGTGCAGAGTTGCACATGTAGCTGCTGCACTGTAATACACTGTTAGATATGCAGCCTGCTGAGCAAGAAGCTGGAGGCAACACAAAGTTCCAAGTCATGGCAGCCAGGCTGGTGTACCGAGAAACCTCTTAATGCTGATTCTTACCGCTTCAGTCAAAAGCAAGCGAGATATTTTGTCCCACAGCATTCTAAGCCTTAGATCTGAACTGCGATAATCTGATAGATCATTTGTTACTTCTTTCCCTTCTCCATGCTCCTTCCCTCACAGCAAATCAAATTGTTTCAACCCTGTAACACATATCCTATCTCACTAGGACACATATCTGTATGGATGCAATGTTTATTCGAAGTCTCAACAGGATAAAGGTGTTGCGGTAACAGAGCAGTTTCCTTTCCGCACAGAAAGTGAAAAGAACCCCCAAGTATTCAAAGGCTTACCACAAATCTACTAAAAATGATATTAATAAAATAATAATTCTGATCACTAGTACTGGAAATTTTACCCTCATCCCAAAACAATGTATTTCTGCCAAAATCTTTCTGAATCTGAATGCTACTTGCTGAAGTATCATTAATATGCTTCCATCCAGTAGCACAGGAAATGAATTGTATCTGGTCTGCATGGAATTCTAAAAATTATGCACATATTTATCAGTCTTGCCCTACATGCATAAATCTACCTTTAGAATTTCTGGAAAACACTGATAAACACTGCTTAGGAGGCAAGAAAGGTACAAAAAAAGAAAAGGAATTAATTTACAGTGGAATTTACTGTGTCTGCAGGTCATACAAATGAACCCAATTTTTTCCCACAATTAAATCTATGGAGTTATCAAGACAATCAGTTTATTTTAAGACTGTCAGCCCAATATATAAATTTCCTTTTGTGCTTGAAATGCCTTTATCAGATAAGATAGCTTTTGTTTAAACTGCTATTTTCAGCCTTTGCTTTGAGAGCTTTGAATATACACAGTGAAGTAACTTGAGATTTCCTACCCTGTTTAAAAATGTGTTTCTTCTGTCAGTTTGTATTTTGTAATTTCCTGTCAAATAACCTCACCATAGCTAACTTTCCTTGCTCCAACCCACTACATTTTTTTAAAGCCATTCCCACTTCCTGAGGATGGTAATAAAACACTGATTACATTCGGCTGTTATCTGTCTTTTCTTCCCCTGCTTCCCCCTCTCTCATTCCCTTTGTCAAAGCCAGCACTCAGGTTTCAGCTCTTCATGGACTGAGACAGGCACAAAACCAGGAGAGGAAGCAAATCAGACTACAGGAATCCAGATTCATTAGAGTTTATTGGGTCAATCACCAGCTGGAGCAGAGCCAGAGAATTAGGCTGTGCAGCCCCTGAAGTCGGGATGCATGGCTCTCCTTCCAGAGCCAAGCACGCCCGGCAGCAGGGCACACATCGGCACCGTGCCTGGCTGGCTGCTGCGGCCGTGGAGGGGGAAAGAGGGAAAGCAAGACAGCAGCACCTTGCTGCTGAGTGGAATAGTGGATTTGTCTTTACAAACAAACTGGGGGTCTGCTGGTAGATAAAACTAGCACTGGGAGATAAAAGAAACAATGGGAAGGATTCCACTGATTGATGAATGGAAAAAGATATCTGCTTTTACAAATAAACTCTAGGTTGGTTGATAATTGAAATTAGACATTGAAAGATGAAAGAAACAATGGGAAAGAAAACCCCTAAATTCTGTAAAGATTAAAAATTAAAAGGGAGGGTTATACATTAGAGGGGAATCTTCAGTATCAGGCGTTCCGGGAAGTCTGTACCTCTCAAGTACCTCATCCAATGGGGAAAGAGAGAGGGAAATGCGGCCGGGAAATTGGGATAAAAAGGAGGCTGCGTCCTCCAAAAATTTGAGAGACCCCAGGGGAATGCCCCATGGCCTCTCCCTTTATTCAAATAAAGTAAAGGGACTCCTCTGTCTCCTTTTTGGACATAAACCTCTTATGTTTGTGGATTAATTTTCCTTACACTGCTTCAGATCAGTTACCACTAACTGGAGAAAAAAGTTGGTTTAGCCAATTTCTGCTTCATTAAGCATGAAGCTGCTGATATTTTGGATTCTCTCATTGGTTTTTGCCAATTCCTACCAAAAATCCAGTTTGTTAAAATATCACCACACACAGCCTTATAGACTATTCAACTTCATCCGAAGTTCTTTAACCTCTTCTATTTGTTTTTGCACATTTCTGTTTCAGCCAAGCTTAGTCCCCACTTACTGCTCTCTCTCACTCTGTTCCCCCTTTTCACTACCCACAAGAAGTCAGCCCTACCTACTTTCAGCAGTTCCTCTTTTCCTCCTTTCCCTTATTCGTAAACTTGTTGCAGGCACAGACTAAAGCCACTGCACTCACTTCCTCTCTTCCAACTCTATACTGGATCATGTCCAGCCCAATCTCTGCTTTTTCCCTTTGAATTAAAGTGCTTTCACCACAGTAATTCATGATCTCTTCCTGGGCAAATCTCAAGGATCTCCATCCTACACAGCCCTTCTGGTTCTTTTGATGTTGCTGGTCATCATCCTTGCTCTGACATCTCATCCTCACTGAGATTTCAATTCAGTCTCTATCTTTCCTGCCAATGATATATCTCTCTTCTGGGCAGCCCATTACATTGATGAGCACTTCTGAAAGCTCTGCCACTGCCACAGTGTTCTTCCCAATTTAACACAATTAGTGAATCTCTTTAGGATTCACCTCTGCACTGATGGTTCAGATTCCATTTAAAGATTGCCCAAGCAGTCTAAGGTGGTCTGGAAGGAACAGGAGAGGAGCACAGGCCAGGAGCCTCAGATCAGATTGAGAAGCTTATGAAACCATGTTGTTAGACACTCCTTTTCACCTTCCAAGACATCTCCTTTGCACTTAAACACGTGTCATTTTATCTCCCAAATTTTCAAACTCTACATTTTGCCACAAATGTAAATTAACCTCCCCTGACACTTAAGACCTTCTCTACAAAACTTTCTCCTCTTCCTTCAATTGATGTCAACTCTGGGAGTTGCTTGCACAGCAAATTTAACGTCACTTGCGATATTTCATTTTCTCCTTCTGAGTATCACGTTCAGTCATACCCTTTCAGTCATTCATTTCCAGTCTCAGCATCTTAAAACTCTCACACTATACTTTATTTTAATCAATCTGACAACATTCTCCTCTTGAGTGTCCCAAAAATCTCCCCTTGAGTGTGCTAAAAATGCCACTGCCTTCTGGCAGGGCAGAAAATGTACAACAGCCGGTCATGTTACCACCTGTGTTCAGTCAGAAAACCTCCAAGTAAACCCTTCAGTTTCCTAACACGGCATCACATTTAATCTTTTTTTCACACCCTCTTCTTCAACTTCTTTCTGAAGTTTACATACTTTACACCTTCCTGAACTGATGAAATGATACTCAAGAACCACAATGCCAAGCAGTGTGACACCACAAAACTACTCCTGTTCCAGATAGCAGACACAATTAAGCACAAAGCATAGAGTCCAGAGGTGGGCAGTGGGTGTTGAAGGATCTGCTAAAAATCCTTGCACCCATACCTTCAATTTCTGAGTGTGCACTTATAAAGTTTATCTATTCCTATGATATTCAGGAACACGGCTATGTTCAAGCTTTCTTTCCATCACATTCAGATTTTTTTTTCTCCTAGTGGTTACCGCATGGGTTTCCTCAGATGGATATGAGGGGGGGGGTTGGCTTTTTCACACAGAGGCCACTTATGCTTAATCCCTGCATGAGCAACAGTGTAACATACTAGACCTCTTGCTATTTAAAAGCTACTTATATGGTTCAAATGTTCTTTTTCTATGCATCACTTGTTAGCTTCCATTCAGCCTGAGTTCTAGCAACTAACTTTCACCCTTTTCTGACAACTTCTCTTTCCTCAGGACACAAAAGTCAGACTGCTGGAGTACTTGCAAAAGCTCCCAGTTTCTGCACTATTCAGGTCCATGAGTTCTCAGTGCAGCCAGCTTGCATTGCTAGCAGCTTGGCAAACTCAAGTTAGCTATTTCTCAAAGACAAATTTTAATTAAGGACAAACTTTTAATCCTCCCTTCATTTTAATTAAATTGATTCCTGATCACTTGATCTTAAGTTACTTCCCAAGTCTAGCTTTTCTATGATTTCATTATTAGCTGCTAAAACCAGAACAGATACTCTTTTATTCACAACGTCCTTTCTTGTTATGTTTGTGGGGAGGGGTAGGGTGATTTGGGGTTTTTTTAATGATCTTTCACAGTTACACTCATGGACAGTCTACTACTTTCTCTTACTGTTTCTCTTACTGTTATTCTTGAACACAGCAAGTACTTTTCCAGCAAGATTATTATTTCGCTATGCACCTATTGTTCTCTACAACATTTGTCTTCACAGGTAGTTCAGATTCCCCTTCCCTAACGACCTGGTATTTAAGTACAGACCTTTTCCTTGTTTTTAACTGACCACAACCAATCAGCTTGTCAAGTTAAGCACAAACCTTTCATTAAATGACCTGATGGTCCAATTAACATCATTATCATTTCTATCACTTATACCCTTCTTTCATTATCCATTAATATATCTTCTCCCTTTTTGACATCCTGCCCACTAAAGCCAGACATGAATATCATAGGACCATCTTCAGACCTTTCCCATCCTTTCTTGACATATTCAAATACTGTAACAGCCTCACCAAAAATACTGCCACTCCACACAGTGATACAGACAATCCCTTAAGAAATATTCTAATTTCTTGAATGTAACCCAGAAGAAACATAGTCCAAGATTTTCTGTCATCTGCCAATTTGCCTTCTCTAAGAACTGGGAGAATTCTGTTCACCAGAATCCAGATTTTCTGCAGAAATCATGGCGAAAGTGCAAATGGGAAGGGATCTGCATATCTTGATGAGGTTTTCCTAAGAAAGAGCAAAACCACTGAAGTTCCACTTTAAATTGTAGTAAAAATCTGAGGGAAGAAGGTACCATGGGCTGATGGAGAGTCAGTTCACAAAAATTGTACAAATTACATATAGAATAGAGGTAGAATGTTAGGTGCTTCTAAAATAAAGTTCATTTTTGTTTAAGGCAGTGCAAAGTATAGGGAAATCTAGAATAAAAATAATTAAGGCAATATGGCTGGAAGATTTTTTGTAGAAGCAGTCTAAAGGGACAGTAACAGGTTGAAAGAGCACATGCCAAAAGCAGAAGAAGTAACAACGCAGAGAGAATCATAAGGTGATGAGAGATGGGGCAAGAACTTTAGCAGTTTCTTTTTAAGTCCTCAAGTACGCAAAAACACCAGATAACTTTTTTTGTGAGAGACGCTAAAAGTCAAACTGAAGGTAACATTGGTCAGAATTTTGATTTGTAACCCAAGCGTAAAAGAAATGGTGAAATCACCACTAGGAAATATCACAAAGTCATCTGAGTCATCAGAACAGAAGGTACAGAGAATAAAGGGAAACCTGCAGAATTATTCCTGCACTGAAAGCCATGTGTAAAATATCCTCACAGATGTACATAGTGACAGAAGGAAACAAGTCATAAAAGTGTAGGGAAAATATACCTGCTTTAAAAGTAAAAAGCATAGTGACTGCTGAAGGTGACTAAGGGATTCCTGGTAGTCCTTAAATAATGAAATAAATATTCACATATCCACTTACATGATTTTTGTTTCCAAATCAGCAGCATGCCACAACTTATGCTGACATTCTGTAGAACAGATCTGACCTTTCAAAACGTTTGAGACTTGTTTCTGCCATGCTATAATTCCATGGAGCTACACAGGCTTGTCAATATAAAGTGAATAGTTTTGCTTACACTGCATCCCGATACCTGTGGGCTCTGTCCGACTGAGCTCCCTATAGGGACACACAGCTGCTGAAAATTTCTTATGTTTACCATTGGAAGAAGTTTGTGTAATACCAGTTAGGGTTATATTTACCAACAGAATAAACATGCAGAGAGATTCAGCACTTGTAGTCTGTAATGAAGCACAATGTATCACAGCAGAGACATCAGCCCAGTGCCTAACTCCACTTGAAAAAAGACTGAATAATTTAACTTATTTCTAAAGATGAAACCTCTGCAATTCCCAGTAGAGTAAGTCTATGAGGTTTAAATAAGTTCCCAAAAAAAAAAAAAAAAAGCTGTAGATTATTTCACATCACCAGCTGTCAGCCAATAGCCTGGATAATGAAAATCCAGTTTCCTGGCTTCCTGCGCAGCTCCTTGCAGGCTCCAGAGTAACTGCTTCTCTCATTTGCCTTTCCTTGCTATAATTTCCTTTATCTTTATTTCAAGAATTTATTTTCTTTTACTAACCTGTAGGAGATGACAGAAGGGATTAACACTACCAGAGATGTTGCATTTGACCTCTTCTTTTATGGGCACCGTTTGTCACAGAGGTTCATTAGACTTGTGTTTCCTAAACTTACTTCAGTCAAGGAATGAACTTTTAAGATGGATGAACACTCACAGCATAGCTGCTTTAAACAAAACCACTCCAGTTTGTAAATAAGAAGTGATTAGAGAAATTCACTGCAGAAATCAGTCACATTAATCAGCTGGTTGAAAAGTAGATTGAGGTGTACCAACTAGAGCTGTCTAAATAATTTTGTTAACCTTTAGCAAAAATGTGAAGGAATGTACTGCAAAATCGTTCAGTTTTAAATGGATAGGACATGATTCTTTTAGGAGAACATATAAGTTCCAAGATCATTACTTTGTTCAGATTTCCCCAGAACAACTGGCCCAAGAAGAGCAATTTATAGTTACAGCACTCTTTCCACAAGTTCACTCCAGGCTGCAAACAGCAACAGCCCATGGCAGGACAGAGAGTGTTTATTCAAAGACTGATTGTAGATGAGGACTTGTGGAGGGAGACTGATGCTCAGTCAATGTACAAAGAAAAACTGATCACCAGAAAGCCTCTAAGAATTACCCCCAGCACTGTTTTACTTCTCATGTTGAAACTAATTTTACTTTTTTTTTTTTTTTTTTTCTCAGCCAAAATCACAGTGGAATTGAAGAATAATCTGTGTCATCATTGCTGATAATAGTCCAGGGAAGAATGGGATGGTTCAACACCTGCAGCAGTGGCCATGCACACCTGAAGATAATGAATCTGAACATAAAACACCCTCCCTTCCCCCAGATATAACTTAAAAATAACACTTAAGAAATATATTCTTACATTTTTTGAAGGAAGAATTTGATTCATATTTCCAGGTTTTCTCTCACAACCACCACAAATAGAAAACTGATCTAAAAGGTGAGGAGCAAGAGAAGAGAAATCCAACAGTCTTTTAAGTAGTTTTCTTCCAAGAGCTACAGTTTTCAGAGGAACATCAAAGTACGCATTGATAATATCATTCTCACATCAATCATAGTATGTCTCAAAATACCTGTAAGCTCTGAAGCTAACATTTTTAGAATAAATCCTTATAAGAATGATCATGTCCTACCCTTAACATAATTTTGTCCACACTAAAAACAGTAGCCAAAAAAGACCTATTATTATGGGTGCAGGTTGCTAGACACAAGCACTAGAACTTCTAAAGCAGGATGTGCATGTTACATGGTGTGGGAAATTTAGACAAAGTCAAGGAATTACCTTTTAATTTTTTTTATATGCATCTACTTCCAATAGTTATCAAATCCTGTTTACCCAGGTAGGTCAAAAGTAAACTTGGAGTCAAATTCTCAGTAAGTTTCATTCAGATTTTAGAGAGTTACAAGCTAGAAGGTGTCTGATAATACCACTCTTCTGTAACAATCTCATCTCTCACTTATACTTAGCAGGGATATTTGTTTAAGCAACAAAAGAATTTGGTATCAATCCCTCTTGCTGAGTAAGCTGCACTTGATTTGCACAGCCAATGAATAATAAAGCAATGCAAATTACACCAGTTTATCACAAACAACCATTTTCTGGTCAGCTACACCACAGAATACAGTCTCTGCCACAGGAGACAAATAACCCCCAGTGTCTTAAAATGGGAGTTATTTATAGTCTGCAGGGAAACAATTGTGCTCTAACATATAATTTGCACCACTGTGTGTATTTCCAGTGAATTTGGCCCTTGGAATCTTCAGCTACAATGAAGATACAAGCTGCTTTCACCATTAGTGCATGACTCTGCAAATTATTTTAATTGATATTTGAACATTCTGCTGTTAGGCAGCTCCCCATGCACCACAAGTACCACCTTACACTTGACAATTGGGTCACTCAGACACTGTTTCTTAACCATCTGTAGATTTTCTGGGTAACAGTTTTTGATAGAGATTGCAGCTGTCTTACGGTAGGAATTATTGAAGATAAAATAAATTTCCACATCTGAACGGCAGAAAACTTGAGAGAGGAAGGTTTATAACTCACTCTCTACTTTCAGTAGAAAGCCATTCTTCTTCCATAAGATGGATGGATTTAGCCCCTCAGAGGTGTCAGCAGCTGCACAGATTTGGAGAAAGAGGCCTTGAGGGCACATTGAGGCCAGTCAGGGCCTCACCCTTGCCAAGAAGATGGATGCTCTTTGTGTAGCATCATTTTCACAAGCATCTATCTAGAGCTCATTGAGCACTAGAGGAAAATATCACATCACTGCAAGCCAAAGCTAACTTCACCTATTCCAAACACATGCGCGTGGAACAACACAACACTTTCAAAACATCATGCGAATCATCCACAGTCAGCTTACCCACAAAGGTTCAGTTCTGATGCATAAACTTCAATCTGAAATGAAAATCTCCCCTCATGCTTATATTAACAATAGACAGCTTTCATGGCACAACCAACAGCAGTTCTCTACTGAATTCAGGAACCAACCTTCTGAGCACCAACACAAACCCACAACATGCAAGGCTTTGGACGCCATTCAGTGAATAAGCCTGTCACAGGTAATGGCACGTGAAGCCATGTCAATGTTTGAGCCACACTAAGGACACCAAGCATGGTGACTGCATGCACAGAAAACCTGAGGGATGTGAGGGGGGAAAGACGCCTCTGAGCTTGGAAGCACCCGCCTAGCTCTCCCCCTGAAGGGAAACCCCAGCCTCCACTAGGCTGGACATGGAAGCCAGCTCTCCGACAGCACCATTTGCACACCCAGGTCCATCCTGGCTGCAGTGCATGGGTGGATACAGCAGCAACTTGGAGACCTGCCCACCATGCTTTTGAACCACTTCAAACTCAGCCAACTTCAGCTACTCTAGGGTCTGAGGTTATCAGGGCAGAGATCTCTGCAAATAAATACAAACTGTTGGTATCTGTTCTGACTCTTCTCTCTTTGCCACCAAGAAGCTTCTTTAGGGGCTGGCTTGACTTGCCCGGGAGGCTTCCCAGAGAGCTGTGGTGACTGATAATAAAGATGATTGAACAGCAGACAGTGTCAACAGACACTTCCTTTGAGAGAGGTAAACAGGAGGACAGCACCTTGTTCATCAAAAACAACCAGACTTACCTACAGGACATGCAGAGCCAGCCAAGATCCTTTGGGGTTTTCTCCTTCCTTTTAAGAAGAAAACAGTTATTAACTTTTTTTCCCCAAATGTAATATTAAAAGAAAATGCTGGCAACACCCACAGCGATGTTATGTCAGCTTCTTATGTCAGGTCAAATACAGTGCGACAGGAAGCATGGACTTAACATGCTTAACACTTAATATTCTGATCCTCCCTCCCAAACACAGACTGCTAAACTATTCTTGATGCCCAGACCCACAGCTTTCTGCCCAGTCTGCCCAAGAGGAAGGCATCCTCCTACAAGGAAAAGGTAATTACGTGCCAGCCAGCACCTCTTTTGTCCTCATATGACCAAGTTCTCCCATCCCAGAAAGGAAAGTAACCAGACATTCTTCCTTGGTCTAGAGGCAGGGGTGGAAACAGTGCAGTGTAGGATAGTATTTTCAGCCATCCAGCTCCTAAAAGCAAGCAGAAGACAGCAACCTGGGATAGCATTTCAATAGTCATCGTGATAGCCAAAATAAATGAACACAGTGACTGAGAAGGTAAAAATCAGAACCCGTTCAGAAAACGATTCACTTTCCAAACTTCTGTTTCTCTGATTGTAAGATATGCAAATCTATTCTCTAATCCCTTTATTAAAATGCATATTTCTTAATGTTGCCATCCTTATTATCCTAGTTCACAGGTTTTTCCTACTGTGTCAGATGAATGAAAGCAATGCATAAGGACAAAAGCAGCAGAAAGGCTGCTTTGAGCCTTGCCAAGCAGCTTTTCCCATGGGAGCCTAGTGGATAGGAGGATATGACTAGAACCTCTTTCAGGACAAGGCAGATCTTAATTCCTCCACTATCCAGCATTAATAACATTTTCTCTTCAGCAATTTAGCAATTTTCCTGGTACAAAGCACCATAGGTGGTGCCTTAGTAATATGGATGGGACACAAGGGCTAGGCTGCTGTATCATCTACACAAGAGCCCTTGTTTGCACTCACTGGCTTCTCTGTGGCTCTCCTCCCACCGCCAGGAAGTCTTGACATTACCAAAATTTACAGCAGTTATAGCACACCACACTAACTGCAAATTTTAATTAGAGAATTTGCCTCTGGTGCAATGCAGCAATAAAGAGAAAATGGGTGTCTCTGCTTTCTTCTGAGGATCTCCATATGCAGGCATGTATGGACAGACTTGAGCTTGCCCTGCCTGCGCTCCAAGCTGGCTCCCAGTTGAAAGCTGTGTAGGCACAGCATACAGTGCACAAGCAATTAGGCTGTGCACTCAACACACCTCAGCTTGCCTAGATGACTGCAAATAGAAATGAGAATTGTGCCCCTGTAGAAAAGGAAAAAAAAAAAAAAAAAAGGGAAAAAAAAAAAACAAAACCCCACACTTTTTCTTTCAACATTTGTTCACACTTGCCCTAACAAGCTTGCCAGCATTGTCCTTGTCTTCTCATAGGTGTACTCATTTAGAGGTTTTTTTTTTTTGCTTGACATTCATTATATTTAGGTCATTTGCAAGTATTAAGCTATCATCTGCACAGAGATGATAGCAAATATAACAGAAGTAATACTAAGAGAAGATAAACCACAGTGGGTAGTGGATTATAGCAAGGAACCAGTGAAGCCTGGATGACCCTTATCAGGCTGAGCCACCTCTTGCTAACACCTCTAAAGTTTACCACTTCTGTTTTACTCTGGCTATTTTAAAAAAGAATCACAGAGGAATGGCAAAACATGAACAAAGAAAAAACAAACAGTGCAAAACCAACAGAAGCATCCACTCTTTCTTTTTATTAGGAGGTTTACGAAGTGCCTAACCAGTCAACAATCAAGCCACTAAGACAACATAATAAAAATGAAGCTATATTTTGAAGACTAGAAATTTTAAATACTGAGCAGCCTATACTTCTGTCATCTGCCACTGATCTTCTTTTACCTCTTGTTTGGATGATGTTACTGGAAAAAAGAAAAGGTTAGGAATACCAGGGTTCTTTCTAAGAGCAGACTTAGCAGAACTGACTTCCTCTTAGCACCCCAGAACCACATGAAGGCACCCATCTTCAGGCAAGATAGACTTTTCTCCTTGCTGTTGTTTCACTAGCTGAGCAGGAGCCAGGTGATTTCCAGCTCTGCCTGGGGGTAAGCAGCCTTCTCTGCCCCTCCCTCAGCTTTCCTTCCCTGCCAGGCTAGTCTTCCCAGCCAGGCAGCTACCTAGCAGGAACTACTAACTCAAACCTCCAGTAGGATCCTGAAAGACCCTCCTCATCATCATCCCCACCTCCCATCTTTGGAGCAGAAAGTTTGTGGAAGTGCTTTGGAGGGCAAAGAAGCCCCAGAGGCAGCCCAGCTGGCAGATGTCCTCCACCCTCAGTGAGGGCATTTGGTTGAACAACACAACTTTGCTTTTACATTTGATTTCTGGACCCCACCTGTACTGCAGAACATTAGAGAGCTGCCTTTCATCTCCCTTCACTTTCCTACTTTCAGGCTCAAGATTAGTAAAGATTATCCCCTATTGCATGGTACCAGCTCATGGTTCTGAGCTGTCATTACTGGTAGAGAGGAAAAGCAACTGAGACAAATAGATGAACTTCAGTGAGGAAGAACATGTATTATTTCAGTAAATTCATCAGATAATATTAATTAATTCAGGAAACTCCTAGATTAAAAAAAAAAAAAGAAAGAAAAAAAAAAAAGAGGGGAAAAAATCTTTCACTTCTTTCACTTATGGCAAAGCCAAGAGAACATAAGTACCGAATACCTTTTCCTCTTTTTCCCTTGGCAGCAAGACTGGGATAGAGCAGGTCAAGCAACAACATAACAACTTTGCATGCTATTGGGCTGCTATTCAAAAAAACAAGACAGAATATGAATGTAACCTGATTTCAAGTGGATCTGGGAGAGCCTTAATGCCGAAGTCTGTATGCCGGCTTTGTAATTACTAAGACCTCAGACCAGCCCTTGTTTCTCAGTACTGGCCTAGATTAGCAAGTCACCTGAAAGTTTACAGTAGGAAAACCATATGGATATATATGTGTAGCTACATGTGTACAGTAATTAAGGAATAGGTAAGCAATAACACATGCCCACGGCATCATACGTGGCGAGGCACGAGGCTTACATGCATATCTTATTATGACTTCAGACTTCAAAGTACCTTATTGCTCAGACAAAATTGGTAGCCTACTTCCTTGTAAAACACCCATAAGGATCTATATAAAACAGTTATAGGTGTTGATATAACAGACGATTTAAAGTGTGGGTAGCAGAACTGCAAAAGGGGGAAAGAGCATCTTAAAATATTTTTCTATATTGTTTTACAGGAAATACACTTTAAAGTAGCGGCCAAAACAAAGCATCGCTTCACTTTAAAAAAATGCCAGTTTCATGCCAATGCCTGAAATCTGGTTGTTTTGCAGGCACTTCAAGCTTATGTTCCCCTCTGAGAAAGCTGTTTTTTTTCTAATACATCATCTACTTGATTGCTTTCAGACCTCTAATCAATCAAGAAATCCCATCACAACCGTGTGATCAGCAGCTGACATTTGTGCATGACAATTTCTGAAAAAAATATTAATAGTAAGGGTTTCCCTTTTACATGGCTTTTTCAAAATAGCACCACATTTACAAAAGTACATTTTTATGAAGATTGGTCTCTAAGTGAATAACACCAACTTCAAAGCAAATGTTCCTGCAAGGGCTGTTGCAACATTCTAGTTCTTACACGATCTCCAAGGCTGCAGAGTGACCTAGGAGGCAGCCATAATGAGACACAGACAGTGAATAAAGCACTGATTTAATTATGTTGTTTGATATATGATGACCTCATCCACTGCTGTTTATACTACTATAGTGCTTGAAATACTCTATCGACATATGGGAAGGCACAGGCTCCAGCCTGAAGAGCTTACAGCCTCCAAGACAGAAACCAGATGAAGGGTGTTCTCTTCCTGTAGCTTACTGTAGGTTTTGAAGCTTTGTTAATTTCCATCAGGTCTCAAATGTGCACTGAATGCTGGAAGCAGGTTGCTGAGCCAGCTTGCTGGACAGAATATCCACTCCTTTGATTACAGGAGAGATTTCTGATGTGTGAAATTGTGTGTTGACTTGTACAATTAACAATGGCAAGAGGCAAACATTGGTGAGAAGGAGGAAAGCTATAGCTGTTTACAACATTTCCAAACTGCTTGATTTATGGAGATACCTCATGCCCCTGTGGGAGCTTTGACCCACTGTTGCTTTCTGCTACAAAAAAGAAGAGTGGGGGGAAGGAATCAATACAACCTGATAGTTCTTCCACCAAGGCAACTGTACTGTAACCATCTCCTTCCAGAAAATTAACTGTCAAGGCTCAGAGTTTGGTTAAATATACGTGTATGTCTTATTTTGCACTCCTGATAAGGATTCCCGGAAAAATATGCAATAAAGTAACTCTTTTTGGTGTTAATGCCATGAAAATCTCCATGAGGAAATGAGTAGTTCTGTATTCAGTGCACCATCTGCCAACCATGCAGTAAATAAAGCCATACAAGAAATGGTGAGAAACAAAACATCAACAACCTACCATCTCATTAAGCATTAGCCATGCTGTGTGCTGAACAATACACAGGCCTTGGGGGGGGAGGTGGGAAGAAGCACACAATCCTCTAATTAAAGGCAATCAAAATGAATATTTACCAAGGGGATGGATGAGTAGCTTTAAATGTAGTATATTCTAGCGTCCGATTGCTTGGGTTTGCAAGTTCAGCCCTTGAAGTTCAGCCCTGTCCAGCAATCTAAATGCCTAACTTAAGGCACTGTTTATTTTATTTCTCTATAGAAGGAGTAGAAGGAGACCCATAAAACACATGTAGTTGTCACACATTTACCCTTAATAGGTACACACACCCCTACATGGACCATTGCTTTCAAAGTCTCCTGTCACAGAAACCAGACAAAAAGACAGGTTAGAGATTTTGTTTTAAGGTCATTCTGGAATAGCAGCAGGAATTCAGTATATCCTCTCTCTTGTAGTGAGTTTTCTCTGCAATACTAGATTTAAAAACTTCTATGTAAAATGGAATCCAAAGAGTCCTGCTAGCAAGGATAAAAAACCCAAAGAGTATAAATGAAATACAATATTAGAAAGAAAAATGTGCATATATATACACACATGTATTTGAAAACATTTCAAATGGTACTCAGAGCTTAACCAGTGAGAAAACATTTGTCCAACATAGCTGAAAAATAGCTGAGAGACACTAACAGTAATATGTTTTCATTTTCTTTTCAAACTCTGGTACAAATTCAGCTAATATCACTTTGTATGATCTCATACTGGGATAGAAGCCAAAAGTTTCACTTGAAATCTTTGCAGCTATCAGATCTGGAAAACTTTTCAATCACTCAAGTTTGAGAAACATTTAAAAATAAGAAAATCAGACATAAAAGGCCAGGGGCTTGAAACATTTATCACTTCATCATACTCTTCCATTTGATGCTAGGTCAGCATCTTTACAGATACAATAAAATGTTTGCTTTACCTATATTTTGAATTGTTTTGAAAAAATAAAATAAAATTGATGAATAGACAGGGTTAGAAACAGACACAGAGTAACATGGCCAGGCAATTCATATGGAGAACAAGCTCCTTAGAGAGCACCTTCAGGAGTAAAAAGCTCCCAGGCATAAATTGAAGTTTCCAATACTTGATTCCAGCAGTGGAAAACTGCAAACATACACCCACGTTGCTTTGGTGTCAGCCTTGCAAGCCCCACCCCTGCCAAACAGTGGGATCAGCCATGGGATAAGTACATATAGGATAACTGTGATGCTCCCAGAAAGGTCAGGATTGCTACAGCTGGACTTACTCTTTCCTTCACTTTTCCACAGCACCGGGGATCTCAGGCCTGCCCGTACTACAGCTTGGTCAGCACCACCTCCCTTTTACCACTGCCAGAGGCCTGGGAAACCAGGACAAGCTCCCAAAGCCCTCAGCCTGACCCAGAAAGAGGAAGACAATGGGATGTCCAGAAGAGTGTCCTGTTGGAAGCAAAGGTTATCAACATATTTTAGCAACTGCTAAAACAGGAGATTCCCAGCTCCATATGACACCACATAGGGAATGAATGAGAAAAGATGAGGGCACTTTTCTGGCATGTGTGACACCCCCAGTCTCCTCCTGATAAAGCAAATATACCACAAACACTTTGCAAGCAGAACTGTAGCTGAAGAAAAAGCAGACATAAGGTAGAAGTTAACACAACCACAAGCACAGACCAGCTCATACCTTGCCAAGCTGATCACCTTTTTGAGAGAATATGCCTATTTATGAGCTATTAGGTCAGCTTCAGACCTGCTCTGGTTTCAGGCAGGAGTTACACCTTGCCAAGAGACAGCCATCCTACCAACTATAGGACAGAAGGTACTTATGCAAAGCCCAAATCTTTAAAACATTCACAGCCATTTTAATCTTACCATCAAGCAGGGAATATTCAGGCCAGAATATAGCTATACTTCATTAGGACAAACTTCAAAATAAAGTTTTAATATATTAGCTTTTTCTAAGCAAGTCAGTATATGAAAGATAGGGAAAAAATAACATCTCTTCAGAAAAAAGCTCAAGACACACAGGGGTGAGTTTTTAGGCTGATGGTTACCCCAGGTTTTGTTATCATATGCAGCCCCCTCTTCAAAAAAATAGAAAATACAAGAAGTACTACCAAAATGTTTCTATTGTTTTCCCACACTTACATTAAAGCATTCTTTGTGCAAGCAAGCAAACAGTGAGATTTCTCCACTTCCTTGATGAGAAAAGTGATTTTTCCTTCCCTCCAATAAGAGCTGCCATTTACATCATGCTGGTAAAAAAAACCAAGACAGCTGGAAATCAAATCTTACCACTGTGTATTTCCTGATAAAGATCCCTGGTCTCCCATTACTTTCCAAAGCTTCCCCTCAAAACACTTGTTTTCTCATTATTGTCTGCACAGTTCTCACCCCTTTGTTCCTTTCCCTCATTCAGAAAGTCCTGATTTCTGGTTCCCTGAATTTTTCTTCACCTCTCTCTCTCTCCAGCTGCAGGGGACACTGCTTAATACTTATTTTCAAACAGCCTACCAAGAAACATCCCTGAAGGGAAAAAAAATGTTTGGTGTAAATGGCTGAAAAGAAAAATTCCCAACAACTTCACTCTCCACTGCATCCTTCATCCTACTCTCTCTTCTGGAGAAGCCACACAAGTTACTATTCCCATTTGTTTTCCTCATTCACCCACTGAGCTCCAGATGCTTTTGATACACCACTGACACCCTCTTTGCTCTGCTGCTTACCCTTTTATGCCCTCCAAGTGCTGGGATACTCTTGAACCTCGCTGCAGCCTGCTCCTCTCAAGCATATATCTGCACCTGCTGCCTATTTCCAGTTCAGGCAAAGCCTCAGATATTGTCCCTGACACCTTCAACCCAAAAAAAAATTGGCTTTTCTCCCTATACCACCCAAGTCATGTCCTTTGGCTTCAGGGTTGTAGGCAGCATGTCATCATCTTGCTTCTGGCCCTCTGAAGCTGAGAGTGCTGTCCAGACACACCTATTGCTTTAGTTGTTACCTGCTCCCATGTACAAGAGTAAAAGACTCAGAAAGTCATTCAAATCTGATTTGGATTGTGCACCCTCCATTTTTAGCCCTGCAAACAATTTAGACATAATGAATCTAAGCTAGATTCAAGAATTACAAGAATGTTTAAACTAATACAAAAGTTCTGCTGTCACTCTGCCAGTTTTAGGGTTCATTTTTACTAGCTCTGAAATATTTCTTGCATCACAACTTGGTGAAAGAGCTGTCTGGTCAGCAACACCTGCAATTGAAAACTCATCCTGTTATGCACAGCTCAGCACTGGTACATTCACAGGACCTCATACACAGTCTTGTTTGTATTGATGCAGAAGTGAGAAACCTCTGCCAAAAGCCAGGGCTTAAACACCATGTGCTTTTCTAACAGGACTTGTATCTTTTCACTTTGAACAGGTTGTACTAAGAAGCAGAGATCTTATTCATCAGTCTGTATCTGAAGGTGACATATGCAAGGCACACACTAAGTTGAAAGCAACTAGAATGTCAAGATTCCACAGAAAAGTCATGTGTCCTTTTCTAATGATAGCCCCACGTATCTACAGGCAGAGACAGAGAAAGACAACCCAAAGTCCCATTTATCCTCGCACAGGGAGTTTCTTTCCTTCCCTCTGTGGGTAGAGATATAGCAAGGGAGCGAGGCAGGAAGACACACAAGCTGGATTTCCAGCCACTGGACGTAACATATCAGCTGCACTCCAACAAGCTTCAGGAGCAGCCCAGGTGTGACATGGACATTTCTGCTGCTGTTTCTCACCTTTCTGTTTCACTAACAAATACATGCAGGGGTCTAATAAAGCTCAACCTTGCACTTTTTTCCAGTAACAGCCTCAGTCAGAATCAGTTCAAGAAAGGCAAAGTTAATTTTGTCAGTTCAGCTTTCTTTGACATTGGGCTAAAAGCTTTCAAATACAGAACATTTACATCAGAGAGTTGGTGGGGGTGGGAGGGGGTGAGATATAATGTTGGGGGCTGGATCTGTTTCTTTTGTGTTTGTGGAATTTTTTCCTGGTGGTTTTGCTAGGTAACTAATTGCTGGGTACTTTATGGATACTTGACTTAAACAAAGGAGGCAGCAGGTTTCCCTGGGGGAACAGCAGTGAGCGGGCAGTTTGGTCCGAGGACACCGCTCCGAAAGGACTGGAGTACCAGGGGACCCTGCTTGTTTTCTCTCTCTCCACTGGATTTCTCTCCAGAGGAAGACTGAACACATTTTTCTTCACCATCGGACTTTCCTACAGGACTATTTTCACTTCATAGAACTGTATTTACTGCTCAAGAAAGATTTCATCTGGACTGCTTTCACCACCCTGATACCCAGGGTGTCAGGTCACATCCCTGACTCTGTCAGGGCATTTTCTGAGGTTTTGTTGTTTCTTTGTTTTTGCTTGCCTCTTAGTGCTATTACATTTGTATTTGTCTTTGCTTTGTCTAATATTCCTAGTAAAGGACTGTTATTCCCACTCCCAAATCTTTGCCTGAGAGCCTTCAATTGCAAAATTATAATAATCTGAGGGAGGGGGTTTACATTCTCTATTCAAAGGGAGATTCCAGCTTTTGCTGGCAGGTACCTGTCTTTCAAACCAAGACATTACTACAGAAAATTCATACTATTTTTTTAATGGAAAAATATCCTCATATTTCTAAACAGGAACAGCAAATTCTGAAGGCTGATGTTTGTATATAGGAGGTGTATCTGTAGTATCTGAAATTTCTTCCATTCTTACATACAGCCATCTGAATTGTATCTTCTTGTTTTGAATAAAAACCTTCTGAAGTAAGGACTGAGTTAATTATAAATTATTTCATAATACTCACCCATCTTTCCCAGAGCAGGAAGAAGGGGAGCTCAGAATCCTCCACGTAATTCCTTCAGTCCCATTCACACCTACTTCAGAAGTGTAAATCCTCTCGTTTCTCTGTGACCCAAGCCTGAAATAAAGGAAAAAAGGACAAAAGCACTTATTAACTTTATGTTATGCACTGATAAAAAAATTAAATTATAATAATAGGTGCTTTAAAACAATTTGTTCATACTAATGTCTTACGGATACTCAAGTCAAAGACATTGCTCTAATTCAAGGTCAGATGAGTGTAAGATGACAGAAAACACAATGCTTTTACACAACTACATAGTCTTATATTTCAGGGCTTTTCCTGTTCAGTTACAATAAATCCCATTTAGGCATTACAAGCTCTTCAGTCACTGGACAAAGTTCAAAATTTCATTCAGGATGCTTCCTCACTAAAAATTTTTTTTAAACAGGAACACAACCTGAAATGTGCTCTTAAAACACAGCCTTGAGAAACATAATTTATTGAACATTCATGCTACGAAAAGGAAGCTGAATTGTGTCAGCAGAAGACAAATCCACTCTCGGACAGATATCTTCCTGTTCTCTGCATTCACTAGCTTCCAGTGTTCACCTAGTTATTTTCCCAAACCATGTCTAAACGCACAACAAAGGTGCTGGGCAGCAGCAGGGGGTGATGTCCCTGAAACACTCCCAGCACACCTTCACATTGTGCCCTCTGCTACTCCCCACACTGCTGCCCATCTTGGAAACATGGGCTACAGCAGGATGGAGATTGCAGTTCCGAAAGCCAAGAGGTAAGACCAAGACTTAAACCCACCAAAGTAAACAGTAATAAAAGATTCAACATGATAGCTATAATTAGGTACAAAAACCTCCATATTTGTACATCACTCATGCAAGTACAGTCTCATGAAAATATGTTCTCCTTCCATTTATTTCTTCTTCCTACATTTATTATTCATTTTTATGCAGCATTATTATACATCATACAGTTTTCTCAATTACACTGAGTGCATTTCTGTGTGCATTTGTACAACCTTGAAAGAAAATCAACATAAGCAGGTATTCCAGTCTGAAATCAGTAAGTTTTAAAGTACATGTCTGTAACACTGAACCATGCAGCATGAACTGAAGACACTAAGGCATGGCAAGTTTGTGGAATCCAGGCATTCAAGTCTGTGAATGGCATTAGACATTCTCCCAATGGTCAGAAAGTCAAGGAAAAGCTGACTTTTGAAAAACATTCTGAAAATCCTAAGAAAAATAAAAGAAAGGACACTTCGTCAGTGATAAGCTTTTGTTATATCCAAGAGTGCACCTTCACTTTTTTTAATAGTATTTCTTCCACACATGATGGAAACAAGTCCAGAATAACTGCACAGAGCTCAGAGAGCTTTGTCTTTGCAGACTTCTGGTGGTTCAGTTTGCACCTGGAGCAAACACAGCATCTACAAACACAAATTACAAACTTCTCTAATTCTATGTGATTAAACATAATTTGCTGCATTCTGTTACCTTGCTCAGGAATGTAGAGTGCATTAAACTAGTAATGGAGAAAAGATCACTGAACTTTTTAATTGGAAAGTCCTACCTTCAAAATGCACAGCCTCACGTTTTCTAACTTAAATAACTAAAACTGCAAAAACAAAAGACACCTTTGGAAGCCCCTGAGGGGTGGAAATCACACCAGTTTGGACCCCTCTGGCAGTGACAGAAAAGATGACGATCCTAATTTGATTGGTTAATTGAATATAGCATCATAAAAAATCTTTGCTCAGATCCTTAACTTTAGCAACTGGATCATTTTTTGAGGACCATGGTGAAGTCATGAGCTTCCCTAGCTCAATTAGGCAGGCTCATTATTAGAAGGCTTACATATGAAGCCAAGTATGGTCTGTAAATGCTAATGACTTACTCCTCATGTACTTTGTGTTGACTGCGAAGAACATTTCTAAGCCCAGATGTCACCAATATCTATGATAACTTCTTCAAACACAGAGACACACACCTTGAAATCTGCTAACAGCTAGAGTGAACAAAGAAAGCCAGAAGTTTCTGATAGCTCTGGAAAAAAACAGCTGAAATGTATGCTTTGTTGCATACAAAGAATTTAGAAAAAAAAAGAGTTTAGGAAAAAAAAAAAAAAAAAAAAAAAAAGATGAGCTTCAAAGCTTCAAAACAGAGATGAGTTCTTTAATGAGCAGACTTTCAGGTTCATTCTCCAGCTTGTGTGCACTGAAACCAAAGGGCACCTGGATTTCTTGAACTGGCCCTTAATTCTAACAGCATGCTTCAGGTATTTGCCTCATTTTTGGGCAACCAAACACACACACGCAAATCAATCATGTTACATTCCCTTTATCATAATCTCTATGCAAAAGAATTTTGTTCTTTTTAACATATTTAAAACAATACCATCTTTATTGAAGATTGAAGATTGCCAGATAGAATGCTCAGTTGTGGTTTTTTTTTGCAACCATGTGACTGTATTTCATGAGGAGATAACTGAATAATTAAATCAAGATACATGGCTGGGACATTCAAGAGTAAATCACCTTCTCTAAGTTATACTATCCAAGAAACCAATAGTATGTATCTTTCAATACTTTTATCTCTAAGGGGAAAAAAACTATAGAATACTCACAGAAGCTCAAGCTTTGTTTTCAAAAGCCTACCAAAGCCATTTGAAGCACATTTGCCAAACGTACACAGCAAAGAAAAATGCAAGGCCTTCCTAGTATTTGGGAAAACATGAAGGAAGAGATGAGGAGTCAAACCAATCAAATAAAATGCAATGGAATAAATTGGGCCACTTAAATGCAAATGTGCTTCAAATGTAGCTTTAAATGTAGTATATTCTAGCGTCCGATTGACATCTTCCCCCACAGGATCTTCCTACAAAATGCTCACCCAAGACTGTGTGTGCATACACATGGGTGTGCACCTGGGAAGGCATGGGATATAGCCCTGCCTGAACTGAGCCAGCTAGCAATCACACCATTAGCCAGGCAAGATGGTTAAATTCTCCTTTTTCCCCTGTTCTTGATGCAAGGAAATCATAGAAAGTAAGGATCCTGCCCACCCCAGGCCTGCAGCTGACAGGGTTATGTGGAATGGCTTCACACATGATGGAGACAGGAGTGCCTGCACAGGGGAACCTCCACCACGGCCCATCTGCCTTGGCACCACGTTTGACAGGGACTTGCCTTTGCACCCTGGGCACAAAGAGCTGCACACGAACGGTCAGTCAGGGCCAGGCACATGCCAGGGTGCACAGAATCAGTTCATATGCCCAAAAGAAGAAGCTTCAGATGGAGAAAGTCAGCAGATGCCAATTGCTTTTTAACACAACACTTTCAGAAACACCCATATGCACACACACACACACATACACACACACACAGGGAGAGGGGCAGGGGGGTTGCAGAGCACCATCTCTGCTTTAAAAACACTGTGAACTAAAGTCAAAGATCAACTGATTGTGAGGTTTTCCTGGAAATGTAAATATACTTCTAAAAAATCTGTCTTGATGTTCTTCCCTCCTTCAAAAAGTGCTATGCCTGCCCCCACAACCAGAAGGTTTCCCAAAAGATTACTTTCCCAATGATCACTACCACTAATAATCTTTTGAATGCTGTTTTAAGAGGTAGAATCATATATCTCTTAGTCAACAACATAAAGCTGATATGACCTAGAGTTCGGCTGCAATACTTCCAAGGATATTATCAGAGAAGTGGCAAATTGAGCCTCAGAACCTTAGAAAAATAAGGAATACTTGCTCATAGCTATTTCAAATCTGTCCAATGCAGCCACTACTTTGTTTTGGGGAGTCAGGGAGGGACGTTTTGGGGCTTGCTTTCTTAATAAAGACCATAAATGATGTGACCCACAGGGACAACAGGAGAGAAGATAGTCTGAATCTCCTGTCTCAGCCCACCATGAAGAAACAGCATAGAAGGAAAACCCTACAAATCTAGGTCACATCAATGCAAAGCCCACACATGCCATGACAGACACCCCCAGTGACCTATTTCAATACTGTGACCCCTATCATCCCCCACTGGTATGGAACAGGAAGAGGAACAGTGGCAGCAGAAATCCCTTAATCCCCCATTACAGAGAAAAAGTAGCATCACGATAACCTTGTTGTGCCATCTCCCATAAGAGCAGGGAATCCCACACAGAATGTGCTGAGTTGGAAGGAACCCACAAGGATCACCGAGTCCAACTCCTGCACAACACTATCCCAAAAAGTCACAGCATGTGCCCAAGAGCACTGCCCAATCACTTTTGGAGCTCTCTCAGGCTTGGGGCTGTGACCATTCCCCTGGCCTGTTATGTATGGCCTTGGCTCAGAGTACAACATAAACCCAGGGGTCAGGATGAATGAGATAGACCAAGGGCCTACCAGGATGTGGCTGCACAGGGGCTGCCCCAGGCAAAGTGCCAAGAAAACAGGGCTGCAAGAAACTCCTCTCCTGGGCCACAGCTGGGGGACCTAGTCAGGGTCTCAGGGCAAAGTTCAGGCCAGAGATAGAGCTAGGCTGAGAGAAAAATAAAGTGTGGGGGACTCAAGTGAGTCAAGGCTGCAGAACCTCTCTCCCACTGAACTCATCTGGATGCAGGTGAGATGAAAGCTGTAATCTGCCCCTCACAGCTGCCACTGTAGGTTGCAAATACCTTCAGGCAGACATCATAAACTTCATTACACCTGGCTAGACTCAGGTTTTTAGTACAGCATCCCCAAACATTACCATCTCCTGCTCCCTAACTCACTTTCAAAGGGGAAAATACATGCATACATATATATTCCAAAAATATTTCATAACTTCCAGAAATGCATTCCTGAAGACATGCTCTACCCTAATTTAGCTGCACAGAGGCCACAGTTGCTGAGAGAGCTGAGGCCTTTTGTGCCAGCAGGGCACAAGGGTGCCTTTTGTGCCACAGGACACAGGGGCCTTTTGTGCCAGCACCTCTGTGAGAAACTCAGCCCTGAGACCATCCCACTGGAGCTCTCTCCCCATCCACTCAGGGGCCTCTACATCCCCTGGCCAGCACTGCTCTGTCCCACTTACTCAACTCCGTTGCTACAAGAAGAGCTCTGTTGCTCCAGGGCTTCTCCATGGGAAGCTTAAGGCTGAAAGCAAGGCATGCCCACTATTTTCAAGTTGGTCTGTTATGCAGTTGTTATAAGGGGATACCTTGCATTATCTGCCACTGCATTGCTGGTCACAGTCCTGAATTGCCAATCCAACCTCTTTGGCTGGATTGACAAAAATTTTGCATTATGTAGCTTTTCATCAGAATCAACTTAAAATGGAAAAAGGTGATCTATTTTCCTTGCTCTCATTTTCTTCTCTACAGGAAGATTTTTTTTTTAAATAAATCTACAGTATACATGGAAACACACACATTCCTTGAAAATTAACACTAAAGCTGGTCATTAACTGTGAAACAAGCATGACATCTGAAATTTTGTTTAAATTTAAAAAAGACTGAAAAAAGAATTTTGAGTTTATCTTCACATGAAAGTCCACCCAGATTTGGTCACTAAATCCAGCAGAATAGAAATCCATGAGTAGAACTCTAGCGATTGCTCAGTTCAAATTTAAGACTAGCACCTCCACGTCTGGGGAAGAGTTGCACAACCTCCACAACTTGCCAGCTAAATATCTGTTGTGGTATTTGTTCTGGTTTCAATTTTTTTATATCTTAGGTATAATCTGAATAACAACTATCAATGGACAAGGGCTTAATAAAGGAAATAATATTTTATCTTTGTTGAGGACAGCAAAAGACATCCAACAATGTCTGCACTCTTAAATCTTTATGCACTCTTAAATGTCTTATTCTATCAAGTTGTAGCTCAGCCATGACTTCAAGCACAGGCCAGTAAAGTACCCTGCTTCAAAGTGTTCAGAGAAGTGACCTGATATATAATACACATAATTTTATCGTTTGCATTCATTTTTAACCCTTAATGAAAACACAAGCAAAAAGCTCATAATTAAAATAATCTATTGCATTCTTGCAGTTTTCATTCTTAAAAAAAATATTATTTATGTGCGCAAAGGAATATAATGAGCACAGAAACAAAATTACATCTCATCAGCTTTCAGATTTCCAGACATTATCAGTGGTCAGATTTCAAAAAGGAAACAGCTTCCTCTGTTCTGCAGCTTCCATTTATCTATAAACTTTCCTTATAGATGTAATTAATTCTGGCAACAATTAGTCCATTACACACAGCCCTCAAAAAAATTAGCAGCTACTCAGAAATAAGCTAAAAGGATGAACTTAATCACAACCCATTTGGGGAAGAAGAATAAATCTGGCATAGCTATCATTTTTTGAAAGACAAAGTATAAAAATCATTAAAATGTCTTGAACTCAGGAAGAGACCATCAGTTTCAGAAGAAAAAATGAGGTTTGTGTAAAGGCTTTTGTCATAGCCAACCTAATACAAGGGGTAGGATTTAACAACACACAATTAGGAATATGCCTTTTGTCACGCTTAAGGAAGCTGCCCTGCATAACTCAAAATTTCCTATGCAATGTTTATTTAGTAGCTCAATTATGTATAATATTTGATATCAAATATTCAGTAAAGTCTCAGGATACTCAGACTCCAGCCTTGTGCGCTGTAAGTTTAAAAAAACTGGGTAAATTTAATTTTCTTCCCATCAAAAACCATGACAATTGAAGTAAATTCTCTACAATGCCTCTTGCAATACGTAACATATCAAATTCTTCTTAACCTATGTCATCTTGAATCTCACCTTTTGCTGTAAGTTATATAGATAGAACGGAAATTGCCAGAGATAAAAACTCACAGCCTTCACCTGCCAAGAGCTTTGCAATTTTTAAGATTGGACCAGACACTGTATTATTACCAAAATGGACACTATTTTGATCTTTATTATTTTTCAGCAGAAAAATAGTTAAAGTAAAATACCAAATACTAAATACCAAACATTTCTGTTGCAGAATTTAACACTACACAGATGAAAGGCACAGTTTATGCTCCTCTGACCCATAGCAAATTAAGCATTCAGATCATGCTTGGAAATTTTCTCTGGTATTATTACAGCAATATATTTCTTCTGTGAAACTCCTTTCCCAATTCTGGCTGGTATTTTCTGACAGGAATCTCACCCATCAGAAAAAAAAAAAAGAAAAAAAAAATCAGCTGAACAAAATATTTTGGGAAAACACAACATAATCAAAGAGATGATGAGGAAACACATACCCTAAATGCTCTGATTCCCACTGGTTTTTCCTGGCTCCCCAAAATAGGCTGGGGAGGACACAACTGACAGGATTTAGAGGCAGACATCCCCAGTTTGCAAGAAGCAATGTCCTTCAGATGTGAACTGTGTGCCAAGCAGTTTGTTTCATCAAAGGTGGCTTGGACAGCAGCAGCAGCAGCACAGCAGGCATCAATATTTCTGTGGTCCCCCAAAACCTCTAATGCCCACAAATGGAGAGTGGAGAAGTGTCTGTAGTTCTGTGTGGAGCAGGTTAGAAGTTAGCATTGAATATGACTTGATTTTTGAGCTGTTATATCTATCTTACACTACATAAAAGCACCAGTTTGCTCCGAGATGGCTCAGCAAGCTCTGAAGAAAGAAGGTCTGGGGGACACAGGTCCTTAACTCTCCATAAACCTTTCCTTGCAAAAAATGGAACAGTTATTCCAACCACCAAGGCAAGAACAGCCAGTTCCGAGGTTTTTGCTTATCGGTCAGTGGTTTAGGGGGCAGAGGAGGATAAACATACAAGGAAGGGGGAGGGAAAAAGGGTTTGCTAGCAGGACCAGTGCTAGGTCATCCAGAGTTCAGATCTCAAAAAAAATCATCATGGTGCTTTGCCAAGATGACCAATATTTCTGAAGGAGTTGCTTTTGAAATTATTTTAATAAAACAGACTTAAAAGCATGTCTATATTCAGTATTGGTGCTGGCTCTTGATATTAAAACCCTATCTCTCCTCCTCCCTTCCTGACCCACGATTAAGTACAATTAACTCCACTTTCTTTCTAATGTCTTATACTTTTTGGCAAAGACCAGGCTGAAAAACCTATCAGAAAGCAGAGAATGGAGGAAGAAAGGATGAAACACAGCAGGAGAGCTATGCCCAAAGCTGATGATTTGAACAAAATTTAGCTTAGAGTTAATTCACAGTAAGATTTTTGTAATGTCCTTTATCACCTATGAAGCCATTTCCTCATTATTCATTATTATTACACATAAGACAAGGAAAGATGTTTCTGCATAAAATGGAAAACCATTAGCATAGAATCAAAAATCACAAAGACTCAATAAATTTTAGAAAAGTAACCAATTCTTTCTTCTGTTCACTAGGGAGAAAAGAGTAATACTATATCCCACTGAGGTGATCTGTAGCAAAACTCCTGAACATCCTGTGCAAAATTTCCTCTGAACTTAGAGCTCCTCTCAGAGGGAAATGAAGAAGTCCCATCCAGCCTGCACTGTCCAGTTCTCACTCTTTTGTCACACAAAGCACACATTTATGCTCTCTGTCTGCCCTGTTACATTTTAATATGGGGAGGTCATCTCCAAAGAATAAGAGAAAATAATATAATACACATTTCAGCTTTGCTCCTTCCTGGAATCCACTGCTAATGCATTTCAGCCACAGTGTACCAAAAACATTTAGCTTATTGGTATTTTTTCAAGTCATGGGTAGTAGAACAATTCTTAGTGAAGAGTCATCAAAATCCTCCATAACATTCCTTTCTAATAATGCAAGATGGAAAAATTGGTTTCACCATCACAGACAAGAAATCTGCCTCAGTAGTTAAAGACAACTAACTCATGAAGCCAAAAGTTAAAATTATTTCAGAGGCAGCCACATGTCAACATGACATTTGCTTTATCTGATCTTGGATTCTGCTTGTACATGGCAAAAGGGAAAACATCCTGATAATATTTGTGGTGTCTTACTTTTGAAATTGCATTTGTGTGCATCTGTGAGAAAACACAGACAGATTGCAAACCATTAGCTGCCTTTGCCAACTGAAGGAATTTATTTGTCAGTGGATCGAAGTCTGAAACTATCTTCACAGAGAGTGCTAGAAGCTCACTAAGTCAGAGGTATACGGTAAAGGCAATATGCAAGAAATTGAGGTTTTGTATTTCTACAAAATAATATTTTGAGCTTCAGGGACAAAGCCAAACTTCTGTACACTGATGTCAAAATAAAGACAATTTACCTACACATAAGTAACAACCTCATTGCAAAGCCTGGCCATTAAACTTCATCCCTTCTTCTAATCCCCTGTACTATGCACTTTTTTCAACTGACTGTTACTTCTCATTTGACCTGTTTAACCTCACTGTTTAATCTTTCTACTCCCAGACCACTTCTGCTGCTCTCTCAGCTCACAGACAGCCTTCCATTAGAGCTCTTCTCAGCCTGAAGAAATGTTAATTGTTGTACAAATCACCCTGTAAAAGTGAGTATCATGAAAAAGAACTGAGCAGCAGAAACTCAAGCACTAGTCAAACACATTCTGCTTTTTCCATTGTTGAACAAAATATGAAGACAAGTCAAAAACAGAGTTTGTTTTCAGGTAGAAAAAAAGGAAAACTATAACACAACTGGGGAAAAAGTTGAAGACAGAAAAAAAAAACTTCTTTGGAGATGAAACAGCACAATGCAAGTACGCAAGGAAACCACAAACATAAATCTTGGCACCGATTAAGCTCCAGAAAACAGATATTATTTTTTTAAAAAACCTAAGAGAAGAGGATTATTTTTCCTTATTGTGCTATTAATTATTTACCCCAGCTTCTTCTTTCACGTACACAATATGAAAAGAGCCAATAGTTTAAAAAAAAAGTATATTTAAGTATATTTTTTAATAGTATAATTCTGGTTACTTCAGCAGATCATCATGAACTTCAGTTAAACATACAGGGAAGGGAAGTGGACAAGAGCATTCTTCTGCTCATGCACTCATTGCATGAGCTGTGAGGACAAGCACTACCGGGAATGAGTCACAGAGTAGCCGGGGATAAGACAACAATGTCAAGAGAACTCATGAAGCCAGCAAACAACAAAGAGGCCCACCAAAGTTTCCACAGGAAAAAAAAAAACAAGAAGAAGTATTAAAGCAGTTTTGGGAGACCCAGTAGTTAGAGGTAAACCTTTTTTAAGCTCAGCTGGAAAAGCATACAGCAGCAGGAGATTACAGAAGCCATTACACCAACCTGCAATGTTGAGGCCTCTTCACTAGGCTGAATCCTCAGCCTCTGCCTCCACTTCCTCCTTCTGCAAAAACCTAAGTGCTCTAGGACTTTGTGGCCTATCTGCAGTCCAACTGAAAGTAATTTGCTCTTCCATTTCTCTCCAGCTACAAGTACTACACCAGATTTTTAGATTGCTTCTGAGTTTGAGGATGAAAAAAAGGAGCTCCTATCTCCTTTGGAGATGGTACATCTCCTGCTGTAACCCACAAGTTGGAGTAGATCAGGGGCCAGATCTGCAGACCTGACCTGAGCATGAGGCACAAAGACACTTGGGACGTCAGCAAAGGGTGAAAGAACATGCTACTTGCAATGGCCTTTCCTATACTCTTATAATGAATGATGGCTCAAACAGAAACAAATATCTAGTCAGTGAAGGAACAATTTCTTAATTCCTTTCACTCTCAGAGAAGGCTTTATTTTAATCATCTTTTTTAACTGCTTAATGGGAAACCAGGATATCTGCTATTCTTCAGTTCTCTACATTTCTCTTGATTACAACAGCATCTCCCTGCACAGAACACACTGCACACCCTATTCGGGAACTGACATATCAGTATTTTGGTGGGTTCTGACAGAGTTTAACTTTTTCCCTTTCATTTTCTTCCTTTGAAGTCTTAAAATAAATAAATCTATCATCTTCTTACTATAAATACAGAAAAGCCCTACAGGTCATAGGTTTGCTCCCACCTATGGGTTTTCTAGAAAGCGCAATGCTATATGGTCAGTAGTGTGTTTCCTGCCCAGAAACACATGGGGCTATCAGAACTAACTCCACAGACCAATTCCCTCCCCTCATTGACAATTCCCCCTGATACTATTTTGCCCCCAGTGGATCAAAACCAGTATGAACTTACCCTCCCCAAAAGAAGTAATTTTTATCCTGTGTTTATCCTACTGTTTCATCAGTCATAGAGTGAGAGAACCCAGGTATAAGTCTGCTCATGCAAAGGGGTTTTAAATCCCCCTCTCCTACCCTGAAGATTTTTATTAGTGTCATAAAGTCAGAATCTCAGCTGGACTGTTTATTTCATCACATCACTTGCAGACAATCAGTCGTATCCGATAAAAAGCTGTCATAACTTCTCCTCTCAGAATCCAAGACTGTTCAGCCTAACCTTGAAGGGGGGAAGTAAAGTAAATGACATCTCTGTTAGGGTTTGCCTTCAAACAGAAAACAAGGAGTAGAAATGACTGGGAATTGATGCATGGAGATGTGAAAACAGTAAGTGAGGTATTTCAAACCTCTTCCCAGGTAACTTTATAAGAGATGATTTCAGACTTGAAAGCACTGTCTTGATTAAGCTACATCTACAAAAAAAAACAAAAAAAAAAAACAAAAAAAAAAAAAAAAACTTCAATCAAATCAAGTGACTGTGGAAACCTCTTTTAAATACCACTGCCTGCAATATCATAGAGTCCCAGGCAAAGTTCCCAAAGACTTCAAAAAAACATTTGTCTGGGATAAGGAGTGCCAGATTTGGCCCACTTTAATACATTAAGTCTGTGGTAGGTGAAAAACTGAAACATGCAGCAGTTGTGAAACTACCCTCATAGCCAAGAAGATAAGAGGAAATAGCATTTGTCCTTCCCCACAGTGGGAAAATGCAGAGGGCAGATGGGAAATTTAAAGAGGAGGAGGGAGCAGGAATTTTAGGATAAAAATTGTTTAATATCCTCCCAGTGTG
>WBNO01007189.1:0-40341 GCA_013400575.1 Peucedramus taeniatus | reverse complement strand
GGGTTGTCCAACCCCAAAAAAAAAAAAAAAAAAAAAAAAAAAAAAAAAAAAAAAAAAAAAAAAAAAAAAAAAAAAAACCCACAAAAAAACAGAAAACCAACAATAAAAAAAAATACCACTCCCTCTAGGAGTGATGCAGAATTCCCAGACCTCGCCTGAGCAGAGAGAGCAAATCCAGATGGCATCCAGATTTGCTTCTATTTCACAGGCCCTAGCTAAGCCCAAAACCGGGAAAGATATGGCAGGCCTGCTCCATACAGATTGAAGCCCTGGGCAACGTGCTGCTCTAGCTGTTCCTTGTAGAGTCAAGGTGATCAAAGACCTGTTACCTCTCAAAAAAACCCAGCACATTTATCACTAGAGGTATTCCTCTACAGAAAAAAATATTAGTTTGAGAAAGTGGGGACAAAGCAAATATATGGCAATTATAAAATATTATAGTGAAAAGTAATATTTTCACAAACTGCTTCAGCAAGTAGAAAGACAGGTTTTCAGGAATTTTAGATTTTTCACCTGAAGTGCTAAGAGCCCAACCAAAAAAGCACTCTTCTGCAAGGGCAGGAAAAAAAGCCATTAAGCAAAAGCAGTTGAATTCCTTAAACCAAGCTGCCTCAGAGGGTAAAGGTAAGCCAGCAGATAAAATGATTAAGTAACTTGCTTGAAAATATTACTTCTTAATAAAACCAAAATAATTATCAGCAGAGAATTGTAATACTGAATATATACATACACACACACAAACACACACACATATATAATCTTTATATATATATATAAAGATTTGAAACTATTATCAGTGTAAGCTTCCTGCCCAAAACAAGAACAAGCTTAAGTAGAAACATTCCTTCTTCATCTTTTTACCATGTGTTGTCCGGGGCTTATCACAATTGCAACACAGTGAAATGTCTTCTATAACACACAATTTCTATTTCATTTCCTACTTGTCATGAACTTTATGAAAAAAAAACAAACAAACAAACACAACTATTGCCCTTATCTGTGTTTTCTCTATTGGTTCCAACATCTTTGCAGTCCATCAAAAACACTGCAAAAATGCGTTTTGCTACACTGCTCTAAAGGCTAATTTTTCATAGCAGAAATAGAAACAATAGTGTGGAAAAACTGTAAGACACAGTAGTTTCCTTCCCAGTGTACAAATGGTGAAAACTAACAGAAAATACAGATTAAAATAGGATGAGTAGAAATAGATTTCTGACTCTAACTGAAAAATAGGCTTATTTGCAAGCAATGCTTTTCACAAAATACATGTTTTGTATGTAAATGTTCATTTTTCTCTTCTATATATTAAGAAACAGTATTTTAACCAGAACCCAAAATGTCTGCATTTAGTCTCAGCCCATTCTTTTTCACAGCCTAGGCTCCACTCTGTTATGTCAGATCTTCATACTTCCCGTTTCCTTTACCAGGGTGATGAAACATTTCACTGTAGGTGTGTTCTGAACAGCATCCAAACCTACAGGGAAAGAGAGAGCTACACTCCTACGGGACACTACAAACAATGTCAAGTTAGAGACATTTGAATGCTGAATTCCCCAAGGGAACTTCTTGCTGGTCAATCAAAACACACCCTGATATGGTGGAGAACAAGCGGCTGCCCTTCACCTTCTCATCTTTCAATAATTTCTTTCTCATGATGCCAGGGTGTCATCTTTCACTTTCTCTTCCGCCTGCCTCCATACACCTTGGACTGGCTCAAAATCCTCCCTGCTTTAGCATTTTAGTGCCTTCCCTTCCTGTTCTATTCATAAAACCAAAACACTCACCCAGTCCCTCATTATTGTTGCTGAGATGAAAGATAATCCCTTTCCTTGTGGCTGTGACAGAAGCAATCTTACCCCCTGAAATCCATTCAAAATGCAAAAATAATTTTTTCTGGATTATTACCTCAAGCCCATTACCCCTATTTCATCCTGCCAGTCCTCCTACTGACTCCCCCTTTTTCTACTACATTAAGCACAAATTGCTTGCCTTCATCTTAAGAGTTGTTCTTGGATGATGACAACTGATCCAACTGCCCTACATATCCACTTAAAACCCAAGTAAATGATACCTAATAACTACGCACAAAATCTCTTGCATAAGGAGTAGCTAGCACTCCTTGCACTTTAATGACCAATACAGTAAGAGTACACCTTCTTACAACAAAATCTTGGCACACGGATAAGGTGCTCTCCTCTCTTTGCAGGTTGAGCCCAGCGCAGACTTTTAAAACACCTGAACTCCTGAACCATTTTACAACAGACTACTGGGCTTCCAACAGAGCCATTCTGTAGCTTCATGTGGGAAGTGCTGGGGGTCTTCTTGGCAAGAAATGCATTCACAGAAAACCTCACAAAAAATGGCATGGTGATATTCCAAGTCCTTCCGCCCCCTCAGAGCGAGTTTACTCAAGGAAAACTTTCAACTCCTGTGATACAGGGTTTCATTTTATCAAGTTGGTACAACTTCAAAGAGGTAATTCAGGCTCCATGAGACAACTTCACTACGTGACAGTGCATGGGTTTTTTCCCACAATAAGTAGGATCTACTGCATGTAGATATTTAAAACCAATTTTTGCAACCATTCCCTAAACCCTCTGTGCGTAATGGCCAAAATAAGGGGAATAACAGTTTAGAGGGACAACATCTCATTTCAGTTAATCTCCAAACTAGGCAACTGAGATCAAATTGATTTTCAAGTTATGCACATCCACGCCACCCACAATCCAACCCTCTGGCTGGTCAACCTCCAAGAACACACCAGGTCCCCAAACTTTAGACCTGCTTGACCCAGCTTGAAGGGAAAGGAAATGCGAAGTGTTCAGATCAAAAGACAACTGGGACATATTGTAACATGATTTCCACAGATCATTTTAGGAGGTGGCATAGTCCAACAACTGGAAAAGTCCAACAACTATATAATATAACACGTAACATTATTAAATGGGTTCAAAAAATCCCAAACAACTAATGGTCTTTTATTATGTACTTAAATTAAAACTGAAAGATAAAAAGCAAAGGAAAAAAAATCCCCAAGGAAACAGATGAATGTATAGATAGTGCACCAAAGAAAATCTACCACCCAGGAACCCTTTTAGAAGACAGCATATTTCACCTTTTAGTCACTCATCTCACCAGCAGACTAATTTTCTTGTGCTGAGACTGTAGTAAAACACAGAACTTTAGAAAAATAACCTGTCTTTTGTTAAGGATAGTGGGGAATTGGAATAGTTTACCAAGGATGGCTGGCAAATTGCTGTTACTGGAGGTTTCTACGAACAGTTTCTAAGTCAATCATCTGTCAGGAATGATACAGGGCTGTTCCAAGCTCAGGTACAGAAGACATGCCTGTTTTCCATGACCCAATGCAGCACTTCAAGTTTTTGTCAAAGTGCACCAAAAGCTAGGGAAGTCTTACACTCCCCAACATAAAAACAAGATGATAAAAAATGTTGAAATCACTGGATCAGCATAGCATTCACATGCCTGCCCAGCCTAGGAGCATTCTGTAAAGCATAGTGGGGACTTTGCTACTGTCACCTCCTGCTCTGGTAGAGAAGGTCTCCTCCTCTGAAGCTTCTCAGACCTGTGGTATATGCCTTGTATCTTTCTGCCCTACAAGGATCCAAGATGCCCACAAGGTCAGGTGGGCTGCTTGCTTTGTTTAAAAAACACAATGAACTTCTTAAGATTCTCCCTGTGCATTTCCTGCCCTTTGGAACAATGGTGTAGGAAACAAGTTGCTATCCTGCTACCTGCCTCTCCTTCCTGCCAAGTATGCCATGAGATCCAAGTGGTACTCCTATAATTTCCTTCTAAGCCCTGTCTGTATAAGCTGCAGCCCAGTATAAACCAAAGATGACATTCTGATTATAGCAAATTTGGATCAGGATATGTGATTTGGGAAAAGTTTAAAAAAAGGAACCAAAGTTTGCTCTTGAACCTCAAGACACATTCTTACTTCAAGGCTATTGCAAATGACCTTGCACCCAAATTACCCTTTTCCAATTTACTGCATCCCTGCTCCTAATTTTTGTGTGTCCCATTACCCAGAAGCTTTCAGAATTCACCAACGAGTCTGTGAAACTCCCAACCTGCAACATATTGTTCCTGTCCATAATTTACTTATCAGAGTTAAAAAAGCCAGAGCCCTTGAATCTGGCAAGAGAAGGGAAAGGAACAAGAAAACCTGCTACAAAAGTGCCAGTAGCACAAAGAAAACCAGGAGAAATGTGGGTCCTTCACGTGAAAAGGCAAAGGGACCTGGTGGCAAAGGACATGGGTATAGCTGAGGTACTTTACAGTTAAGACTTGCTCTCAGAAATCCCAGATCCTTGAGACCAATAGGAAAGTCTGGAGAAAGGAAGACTTAACTGCGCTGGAGAAGGCTCTAGTTAGGATCAGACTTAAACTCTACATGGTCAAGGCCTTGGGGCCTAATTGGATCTACCCAAAAGTGCTGAGAGAGATGGTCAATGTCATTTTGAAGGTGCCTTCAATCTACAAAAGGTCACAGCAACTGGCAGAGTTTCTGGACCATAAGAAAACAAATGTGACTTTGAGTCACATTAGAAAGCATTAAGAAAACAAACGTCACTTTGAGAAGGGCAAGAAGGACAATCCAAGCAATTAGAGATCAACCAGTCGCTACTTCAATCCATGGGAAGGGAATGAAACAAGTAATCTTGTAAAACATTTCAGAGGGATTTCAGCAAACTGGAGAATGAAGTGGCAAGAATCTTACAAAGTTCGAAGAAAAATGACAAGTCAACCCTGGGCAGGAATAATTCTAGTCACTTCTGTAAATGAGGGAGACCAAGAAAGCTGAGACTTTCCAGGCAGCTGCTCAGCCTGGAAAAAAGACAACTTGGGAGAGCTTATCAGCAACCTCACACCAGTGAGGACAATGTGGGACAGGTAAGGAGGGAAGGCAGGAAGGTTGACACAAAGCTCAAGACAATTCCAAGTAACCATTGTGGATACCTCCTACTAGAAGCACAAGAAAAGCATAAATCTGTAGAGTTTAGTATGGGGGGTCCTTCCATCAAAAATTAAAGCAGTCAGCTTACAATTAGAGAAACTAATATATAACTGCAATGATGGTAAATAGAAATGCCATAGACTTTATTAGATTCATTTTTTCTAATCACACAAAAATATGTGATTTATGATGGCAGCAATTACATTAATAAAGCTAAACAGTGGTTTGTATCATTTTTTACTGGCCTTGCTAAAGAATCAGATTCCTCTATCTAAACATTTCTACAAAACTGACTCCAGGAAACCACATCCATCAGTAGGAAACAGATTAGAATGATGAAGAAAGAAAGTTGGTTTATAGCACCATGAAAAATTTCACAGTTTAACATAAGGTTACAGATTTCATGTGATATAAAGACAAAAAGTCAACAAAGAATGCCAATAAACTAGTATTTTTTTTCCTAACTCATCTCCCACATGAGCATAGAATAATCCTTATACAGAAATCTGGGGGTGAAGCACAGGACACTCATCTCAGGGAGTGGAAGAGTTTCCTACACACATTGTAGGAGGACATCTCTACATTGTAGAGATTTTGTAATTCTTTGTATATATAGATATACAAAGACTAGGGATACTTTTATCTCTATACTAATATACTAAGTGTATAGTATATTATATATACTAAGAGAACTTTTTTTTAGATAAATATCTCCTGCTGATTAGAACAAATGTTTTAATGGATCCAAGTGTTTATCCTAGCATCAGGAAGGAGTGACAACTATAACACTCCCTCCTCACTTTTAGGCATAACAAATTTTTAAAAACTCCCATGTTCCACTACAAAAGACTCTTCTGAGCATTTTCCTTCTATATACAAGCAAAGACTACACTAAACTGGCTGAAAATAATTAATGCATTTATGGTGGTATTCTCACAGGAACCAACAATGCACATGATAAAATCAAAGATCATCCTTTACATTCTCTGTGATGATAAAAGTCAAATAATACATCTAATTGTGAAAAATGTCACAGAAAATACACCAACAGAGGAATCCATTAGAGAAGCTCAGTGCTTGGTCTTTGCATTTACTTTCCTTGAAATATATTTTCAAGGAAAATAATCTGAACAAATAAACACCCAGTCAGCCTTGATCCAAAAATGTGTTAAAGACACCATAACTGTCCTACTAAATAAGCTGCCTGCTAAATAACCCAAAAAGATAAAATAAACATACATAGAAGTTTTATTTCGTTACTTTCTTAGGCATTGATTCTTCAGCACTTTCAGCATGCAAAAATCATTTGTAAACACTGGTTATTATGGGTGTAAAAGAGGACAGCACTCCTGTTGGGAACTCCATGGTTCCTAACTAAAGAATAAATAAAATATACTCAAAATAATGCTGCCACTTATTTCACATCTCATGAATATGGCTGAAAGAGGCACCTGTTTAGGAGTTAAGATCCCTCCCATCCTTCTAAATCCCTCACCACTGTTCAAAAAAAGTAGCTACAAACAGTAGCTCTGCAGCAGCGGCATGTGTAAGTCAAATGCCCAAATGAGAGCTGGCAGTATCAAAATACAATGAAAAGAAAACATCACAGATCTCACTGAATGGTCTCATGTGCATGCATCAGTTAAAGTCCCTGGAGTGAACAAAAGGCCTTCATTAAGGTCAGAGATGAAATCATAAAGCACAGGATTAGATACATATACATTCCTGGTTTATTTCATTTATTAGTTGTGGTGGGATTTTTTGGTTGGTTGGTAGGGTTTGGTTTTGTTTTTTGTGGTGGTGGTTTTTGGCTGTTTGGGGTTTTTTTGCTTGCTTTTTGAGGGGTAGGAAGGACATTTTTTGGAGTTCTTTTTTAAAATATTCAGAACATAGGATGAGATTACTATTTTTCAATTCCAGATATCTAGGCAGATTTATTTTCCAAGCTGTAAGGCAAGGAAACATGCCAAGGAAGATGGAAATTCCTGACAATTCTGAACTTGTTGGGTGGTACTTAGATATTTAAATGTTGCTTTCCTCCTTCCTAGCCATGGCTTCTTTTTTCCATCACTTCACTGGATTTAATTTTTTCCTACAGAGTGATTTATGAAAAACAAAAGCTAGCCAGCAGCAGAAGCAGCAACAGCATGAGCTCCAGGTGTTAGGAAAAACCCCTACATAATTAATTTTCTCTTTGATATATTATCACTTCCCCAAAAATATTATGCTTGCAGATCCAAAGATCTATCACATCCCATCACAGTTTTAATCCATGTGTAACATTTTCCTTTGTCTTTGGTGAGATGATATACCCCAAGAAATGGAGATAGCAGGATTTAAGAATGGATTCTTTTGTGGCAACTAATAATATATCAAGTGGTGCTTCAAGACTGACATGGTCTGCTGGTGTTGTTTTAAGGTAGGATCTAGTAAAACAGATGGCATTGGATTTCAAACTCCTTTCAATTTAGTCAACTCAGTTCACCAATGAGCTGAACATTGATTTTCTATTCTTTTTTACAACCTCCAAGAAGTTACAAAAATTCAAATCTAATTTCAACTTTAAGGGGTATTTGAACTCCCTTGGTAGTACTGCCAGTTTTAACATGTTCATATAAGAGACCATATAATTCTGCAAGTTTATTCTCAGTGCCTATAGCGGCACTTGAAGTTGGGATGGTTTTTTGTTGGTTAAACCATCTTGTATAAATACCTGAAATTCATAACTGGAGTAAGTTATTTTTCTTCATGGTTATATACACTTCTCCTAAATAAGTATTCTGGTATTACATATATGCAATTTATCATCTGCAAAATGGCACCTCTTCCAGAAATATGGAAGCATTTTAAACAAAATTATAAACTGTTAAAAGTTGACTGGGTCAGGGAATTTTCTTCTTGCTCCAAGTATGAATACAGATGATCAAGCAAGACAGGGTACCTGAGGATAACTTGGCACTGTAGTAAATGATGAGCTGGAAAAAGCCATGCCAAGAGATCCTGGAAGCCTCAGAACACATACTTAAATGGTCTCAAAAGCAGAATGAGATACATGGAAAGCTTTTGTAAAGTTGCAACATATTTTAATGCCAGGGGAAAGCACCAGATCTCCTGAAAAGCTGAATTCAAACTGAAAGACTATATATTGTCTTTCTTCTCGAATCAAAATTTCCCAAAATGTGGTGCACAAGCTTCTTCAAATATATGTGCAGAGCAAGAACCTCACTTCACTCCTGCCCTCCAACAAAGAGCCAAGATCTTCTGTCTCGACATGCAGCTCTGGAAACTATGTACAACCAACTACAGCCTGCAGAGGAATAAGGTCTGTGTCCCCATCTTTGCAAAAAGCAGAACAAATACCACTGCCTCTGCCACCCACAATCCACACTCCAAGTGTCCCTGGAAACTTCTGTTTCAACCTCAAAAATCCATATCTAAAATTCCAAGTGTGCATTCCACCACAATATTTCCATCATTATTTTTTTTTTCATCTCTCTAGTAATTTGTTTTTTTAGATCTATCAGCATGATCAATACGTCACATTGTTAGTGAAAAACAGCTTTCTTCCCTTGGTCTTTTTGAAGAGACAAAGTTAGAAAAGCATTCCTACTTTGAACAAAATGCATGAGGCAATGAAGACTAACAGAAGTCCAGTTTCGAAGATGTGCTGTTAAATGCACCTACATAAGCACTGAGAAGGTATATAATTATATCCTTATAACTGGAATAACTGTTTCAAAGAACAGGCAGAACATTCTACTTTACAGATATATAGAGAGAGAGATTAACATAGCTCCACTTTTGAAAGCTGGCAGATATTTCATTTGCAGCTTTCTCTTGAAGAATGATCAAATTGGAGAGATGCTGCTGGCAGTAGCTCTGAAAGAATGAAGAACATCAAAAACCAGTGCATCTTCTTTTTTAATCCTAACACTTTCAAATTGAAGGAATTAAGATTCCATTATTCCCCCTCTGAATCTAAACAAGGACACTGAAGCAAGAACCAACTAAGATAACTCATTTAATATCCCAAGTGCTCTGCGTGTAAGAGATTGCTTTCTACATTCTTGAAGGAAAAAAAACCTCTGAAGCTGGCAGAATAAGGCAACAATATCCAATACAGTAAAAACTGAATGTACACAATACATGTCCACACTGCACCTTCAAGACATCAATGTACAATACACATCCCAGCAACCAGAGAGTTTGTGTCTTAGTCTTTCCCTATGCTTTGCCCACCCTCATGGAAGATGCGACCATCTCAACCCCCCACTGAGAAAACCCTGCCATTGACACCACTCAGAGGGTGGGGCAGAGGCATAGAAACCCTCTTGCAGAGAGCCAAATTTAAAAAAAAGCTTTCATGAAATTTTCCGTGGTAACTCAAACCAGTTGCAATATTCCTTCCCTTTAAAAGAAGGTTATCGTGACTTTATTTTATTTTCTTCAGCAGCTGAGAAATATTTCAAAACTAAATGAAAACAGGCAAGTGCAGAAAGCAACCACTCTCCTTCACTCCCCTCTAACACATACAGCTGTTTAAGGACAGCACTATACTACATTGCAAGTTTTGACATAATTTGTTTCCTCCTTTTTTACCACACAAAAAGTTTGGAGACTGGGGAGAAAAAGTGTGTGGTTTTGGCCTGAAAATAAATAAAAACTCTGCCAGAAAGAAATTCACATAAAACCTTCCTAGAATTATGTATAGGGTGTACATAGCCTAGAGAAGAGACAGCCACATGCTGAAAATCTGAATAGGCAATTTTTCAATTAATAAAGTGTTTTAAAACATAATAATAATATCAGAGGGGGAGAAAGGGGGGACAGCGGAGGTGGGCAGAGAGGTGGGAAATCAAACTACACCTAAACACCGCAGTTCTAAGCATGATTTCATTCAAAGACAAACTGGGCTGCAGTGTGTATTTTTAGCTCCTAAGTGGGTGCTCATGTGCCATATGTAGCTTTTTACCACAAAGTGTGGTGTCCTAAATATAGGCTCGTGCTCCTGTTCACAGCGTAATTGTGGAAATCCTTGCTCCAGTCTGAAGCCACAGGGGAAGCAGCAGCTCTTAGCAGCAATGACTCTGAGGTTAGAAATCCTCCCCCAAAAGCCTGGCCAACTTTCTTGAAGACTTGTATTAAGTTAAAACTTAAAGGGGTTTAAGGATCCTTTATTCACTGCCCAGATTCTCTTTAATCACAGCACATTTGCTTCCCTTGCCAATGCTTCCTAAATTCTCTCTCTCTTTCAAGTCTTTTCTCCTAAGATAGCCCTGTGAAGGCTGTCTCTGGTGTTTCTCAGGGGAGGGGTATGTAAAAGAGACAGGGCAGCTGAAAATGTCCACAGAACTGTAAAAGCACCATCATAGAGAAGACCTCTCTGAGGTCCTCTCTGTGATGGTGCTGTTACAGTTTTGTGGACAGAACTGTAAAAAACATAAGCAGCTTTTAGCACAAGGATTGGGAAAGAATAGATCACTAGGACTGGAACAAGGTAGAGGAGTCTGGCAAATTCAGCCTTTCAGAAGAGGAATGGCTCTATTTGGAGCAGAGATACAGTAGAGAGAGGAAGCAAATAAAAGAACTGGCTTAAAGGTTAGACCACCAACATCAATGAAAGAAAAGTTGTCTACTTGTCTACAGTTTCCTTTCAGCTGCCTACATTTTTACATAAAAAGTATAAACAACCTGTATAATTACAGGTTTTTAAATTATAATTTAACTGCTTGCTTACAAAGCAATACACACCTCTGCAGCTACCAAGAGCTGTGCAGTGCTGTAGGAAAGCCTTGTGACAGGCTATGAAGGGGCGGAGGGATAGAGGAGGAGGAGGAGAAGGAAGAAATGGCAGAGAGAAGCATGGACCCTCCAGATGTGAACCATTAATGACTCTCCCACCCCGACCATCCACAAGAGCGTGGCTTTGCAGCCAGCATGACCTTGAAGCCCTCTGTAGTGCCTCAAACTGCACCTGCGAGGGATTAAGTATCCTGATAGTGAGTGATAGCACTGCCAGCTCAGGCTGAAACAGCTTTCATCAGATCAAACAGCAGCAGGAGGAGGAGGAGGAGGTGGAGGAGGAAGGAAAAAAAGCAGCAGAAGGAAGAGCAGAGCAGTGCCTTCCCAGCTGGAAAAAATAAGCAATAATATTGATTTAGATTGCTAAACTTGTCGAAGGCACTACCAGTGCAAAAAATCTGTGAAAATCTGTGCATGAAATTCTTATATGTATGTTTGGATCTCTGTGGGTTGCAACTCACCCAAGAGCTACAGTCTGACAGACGTGTATCTAGACTGTAATTCGGTAACCTCCCTCATGCAGTTTGTAATTACTTTTTCACCTTCCTTTGAATCAGCAAGTTTGTGGTAACTGGCCATTTGAAATTCACAAGGGTATGGGCAGAAGAGATCTAGCACTAAGAAATTTCCTAAGGCATCTGTCAGGCTGCTTGGTTCAAATTTTGCTAGTCCTAAAAAGAATCAGTAACATAACAGCTCCAAAATGTTCCTGAGCAGTCAGTGAGTTGAGTTTGCCATGATTTTTTAGTCCCTTGGAAATACAACTCCTGCAACTATGCAAGGGGCTACAGCATCAGTTGAAGAGTCACTTCTGGTCAATTGAGGGAGAGAGATTACAGAAAGGGAGATTTTATTAAAAATGGAAGAAAAGTATTGCAATAACCCATTTCCAATATATTTCTACTTATACAGTCAAATTAATTCTACATGAAGGCTTTGTTTGAAAACAGCATTTCCAAACTTTCAGAAAAAAACAATACTATTGCTAGATTACAGTGAGAGGCATAGAATGTGAGAAGGTCCAATTAATCCTAAAATTCAAGAGGTTTTCCTTTTTTGTTCTTTTGTTCTCTTTGCATCCTTTATTAAGAGCAGACTGTCACTTCTTAGAATTTCTATTTCCACTCAGAAGTGTTAGAAATATTGACTGATTTGACCTGCATGTCATGGAATACTGGCATGCTTAATAAAATAACCTTGAAATGCATTCATAATCTTACAATTCAGCACTCGGTAGGAAAACACTGTAGTACTCATACACTGACCTAGATTCAAGAAGAACGGTGGATGGAAACCTGAATATTTCCACAAAGCTACCTTTAATCTATTCATCTGCATTTATCCATCCTCCCAAATACACACTCCTCTTCTCTAAGCTTGCAATCATAGCACGTGAGGCATAAACACTTCTCTCACCTATTTTATCAGCAAATAATTCAGAGGAAAGTCAACTGCTTACACACTAGTGTTAAGAGGAAAAGCAGAGAGTGAGAGCACAGGTGCACATTTATGTATGCTGAGACAAAATACTGACAGGCCCAGTAAAAAGGCCTAGATGTCCTCCAAAACTCAAAAAGTGCAATAATGCCCTAAAAATGTGCCACTATGAAATGGAATTTATACACACAAATAAGGAAAGCTGATCTGTTCAGCTGGGTGACATACTGATCACTTCTGACTGACATCAGAATGACATCAGTAGCAGTCAATCACAGTACTCCATATGTATCTGATGCTCTTACACTATTCCGTATTTACGGATAAACACTAGGAGGGTGTTAACCCTAAGCTGTGTTTTTCTTCCCCATCATGTTCTAAATAAAGAATGTATTTCCATCCAGCATCAAACCTGACCAAAAGAAATAAAAGAAAATAAAAGAAATTTAAAAATAGCAGTCTCTCATCTCAGCATGTTCCCTGACAAATCCAGAAACAATATGTGGAAAGTGGGGGAGAGCAGCTGGAGTTACATGTCATCGCTTTCTGAAAACCTGTAGGCAGCCCAGAGCTTCAGCTCAGCTCTTCCTTGGCTGGGAGATGGCAACACATGAGAAAAAAGCAGGTAGGGTCAAATATTAGGTCAAGGCTTTTGCTGTCACTAAAAAAAACAAATGCAATTGTTATTTCCAACTAAGACATTTTAAACTGTCTGAACAACTGAAGTACTGTTCCTCTTCCTCCAACATCACAGCCTCCTCGGACATTCTTTTTTTGAAGGGGAAAAGCTTTTGTAAGGGAAGAAGTGCAGCTTGTTTCTCACTGACACAGCGCACACTCTCAGGCAGGTACAGCAAGAGAAGTTCGGACAGACCATGCCAGGCTACGGCTCCACACACACTAGCGCCCAGGCTCTCACATCTGGCCCTGGAGACACAGCAAAGGGCAACAACCTGCACATCTTTAATTGCCAGAGTCTCTATGCTCCCAAGCTGGGTGCTGCTGAAGGCTGGACCCTTGGCAGTTTGCTAGTACAGCAAAACCACCACGTAGCAGGGGTGACAGGAGTTTTCCTTCACTGACTGGAAGTGGTGTTCTTTGCAAAAGAAAAATTTGTGACACTTCCCTTGGTGCCAAGCAAAACCAAAACCAGCCTGCCACTCTCATCTCCCATAAATATGACCATGAACTGGCCACCTGGAGGTATGTATGTGTGAAAGTATGTGCCTCGGCAGGCACACACACACTCTGGACATACACAAGCCCAACAATAGACTCCTCTTTCAGTTTTCAAACCTCCACCACAAGAGCAGGGTTTCTGAGGAAGCAGCTGGAGCTGGAAGCAAACATGAGCCTGAGTTCAGGACACTGGCTTTGAGGTGAACTGGCACCTCTCAGATTGGTGTCCCATTTTCACCAACAGATTTAGCAAATTTACAAACGAAAAAAGAAACAGTCAAAGCTAACTTCAAATGTATCTCATACAGATACTTCAAAACATACTGTTTCTCCATTCATGCAAAATCCATGTATAAGCATTCTGATTATGTTATGCACCACCTTAAAATTAATATGGCTCAAAGGAGCAGAGGGTGCCTTATAAACATAAATCTAATGAGCAGACTTAAAAGGCAGAACACATAATGCAAAAAACCACAGTTTTTATTGGCCAGTACTTTATTCCTGTGCCACCTAATCAATCCCTGCTCATTTTACTCATACTACATTGCTCAGAGCAAAAGCCTAGTGAGCTGGCTCTGCCATTTAATTACTTTTTGTTCAGCTATGCCTATTCCCTGGCTATGATAATACATATATTCATTACATGTAAATAGCACTGCATTATAACCAAATACAACTGAACTGCATCATGTTATGATGAAAATATATATTAGTGCCAAAGACATCATTGCCTTCTTTCCTCCAGGACATTCTCTCTTAGTCCAGGAGCCCACATCACAGCCCATCAAGATAGCTTTATTGCTGCAGGAAGGGAAATTCCAGTCTTCTACCAGGCTTTCTCTTTATATCCTTTGTGGGAATGGTTCATGGATAAACGTACAGTAACTGTATCTCTGTCCACATCTCAGAGAGCCACTCAGCACTATATACAGAGTATTACAGAATATATTGAGATGCTTAAAAAAAAAACAAAAAACTAGAGGGGGCAAAAAAGAAAAATGCATATCAGGTGGTAGGGCCTAGAGTTACAGCCTAAACCCCATGAAGGAGATTTCAGATAACATGGAAATTTGCTGCAAGAAGGAAATTAGTTTCTAACGACACAGTAAAATAGAAACACAGTAAAAGCCTGCTTTCCAACCCTATGCTGCCAAAGAACACAGATACTTTCTCAGAAGTCACCAGTTCATCTCCACGAAGACGCACTACCAACAGGGTCCACCCATACAGCGGGGAAAGCTAAACCTGAACAATCAAGATCATTTATAATATCAGTTAGAGAAAGATATCCAGAGATACTGTTTTCACTGCACCCACAGCACTTCTCTATTTTTGTTCTCCAAAATATCCAAAATTCTAAAAACTAACCATGAAAATGTAAAAACTGGTTTGCTTAACAATAGCACAATAACTATCCAGCTTCTGTGGTTTTTTAAAAGGAAAAACACATTTTCAGTGATCAGAACTGTGTTTAGTATGCACTTACAGCTAAAAACATTTAAAGGCTAATGCCTTTTACCTCAATGTTTCATAATACTTCATCTTTTATTCTACCTTATAAAAGTTGATACATAAAATCTCAATGTTCTTCACATAGAATCTGTTATTATGTCAGAGTTCAAAGCTTTCTTATAAAGTCATCTGCAAACACTGCTATCTGAAAAGTGAATAGCAAGAACATTGTACTAATAACTCTTAGAGGGGAACAGAAAGGTACAGCCTTAAAACAAGGAAAAAGACAAACACACTTTTCCTTCCCTGCTTTACTGATCAGAACAACTTCCACCAAAAGACCACACTCCTGCATCCATCCCTCTTACTTCTTTTCTTCCAGAACTGTTGAAGCATTCACAAATCACAAATATATTTGTGAATTAAGTAAGTAAATTAAGTAAATTTAGGCTAGAACACTTGGACTGTTGTTTTCTAATGATGGAATAAACTTCAGTAGCTGAAGGTCAAGACTTGTGGTTAATACAGTCATTACAGCCTTTTGATAAGACAACCCCTGATAAATTTGGCATGGTATCCCTGACTTCTGAAGAGGGCGAAGTTTTGTTTCTGTTTTTCTGGGTTATTTTTTTGGTTTGGTGGGTTGTGGGGTTTGTTTGTTTGTTTGTTTTTGTTTGTTTGTTTGTTTGGGGGGGGGAGGTTTTGGGGTTGGTTTGTTCGTTTTGGGATTTCTTTGAGAGAGAGGCAGTACATGTGCTGTAGTTCTCATAACCTGCAGAAATCTGCAAAATATTAAAACAGTGATGTAACCTATGCATTCAAACTTCTCTAAAACTCTCCAGTATTCACATTTCATATTATTTAGTCCAACAGTAAACCCGTAGTTAATGTAGATGGAGCAGGATTTCACAGAAAGGTTTTCATTCCTCAGATGACCAGAAAACTTTTGCAATATGCTAAATATAGATACTACAGACCAGTGACCTGGGCAGAATAATTAGGGGACTGAAACTTCAGGAAGGGTCCAAATTTAAGCAAGGAAATATGTAACAGCTGTACTTCAACTGCACAGTAACAAACTTTTCACAATGAGAAAGACCCTTTTTGTACATTTTGCCATTTCCTGAACAAGCCTTCAGAAGAGACAGGAAGCCTGGCCATGCGGCTGTACAGTTGCTCTGACACTGGAAAGAATAAAGAATTGTGGTCATTATTATTTTAAGTTATACTACCAGAGCAGAATCTCAGTTCTTTTATTTATAATGATTCAAACCAGCTTCTATAAACTCTTATTGAAAACACCTCTAATTCAAATCACAAGATAAAATAAGATTCTGCTGGCAGACCTGCTTTCTCCTGCTCTCACATGCACACAACCCCCAAAGAGACCAATGCAGCTCTTCAAACACTTGCTGTGTTGGAGGAGAAACAAGGGTGAGACCTGGGTTATATATAGACACCCACTCTAAAACAGAAAACAATATGAACAGTAGGAAGCCAGTTTCCATTCTTAAAGAAATATGTCTCAGATAATTTCAAAAAGCATTAGTAAATCTCATCCTTTTACCCAATTATTTTCTAATATTAGCTAGGCCAATCTGAGGGTGTGTGTTACAGTATCAGCACTCAGAGACAGGAAAAAAAATAAGCAATTTATCCAGATGTTTATTCATAACTGGTCCCTGAAGGACAGCTACTGAACAAGTGTTGGCAAGCTCCTCTGGAGCCGCGCCAGCCTCCAAAACCTCTCCACCATGCCACAAGTTCAGCAGCAGACGCGTGCCCTGGCACTGCCCTGCCAGACAGCAGTTGGCACACACACACTCCTCATGCGGCTCCTTGGCAGGCTCACTGCAATGCACCCAAAAACCAGCAGTGTTGTGTGGGCAGACACTCCAGAGGAGGAGGGAAGCCTCCAGCCATTCCCTCTGGGCTCAGACAGACAAGAGCAGATGCAATAAATCTCCCCATCCCTCCCCTGCTGCCGGGGTGACTCACCAGCCATCCCACTCAGCCTGGTGGGGCTGGAATAAGTGACTCGGTGGCTGGCCCTGCTGGATTTGTGTGACTGGCTTCTCATATAGCAAGCACTAAATTTTCATCCTATAAACCTCCTTCCACCAGAAAACAAAAGCTACCAAAAGGTCAAGTGACAAACCATTGACAAAATCACTTCTGACACAGCTCATTCTCATAAGCCAGTCATCTTAAGACTCAAAATAGAAATTTCCTGTTGTATGATAGTTACTAGAATTCAGTGTTGAAGAGGAAACTGTCAATTCTGCTGGTCAGTTTTCCTCCCGTTGAAATCACTTTGTATATGCAATCAACTTTAAATGGATTGGGTGTCAAATATTTGACTCTCTAAACTTCCAAGATGGAGCATTATGTGGTACATCTTTAAGGGCAACTTACTATAATCAAAGCACTTGCTTTTTTTACTAAATACTTTTTTTTCCCCTAAATCTTTTCCCTTCCCAACACTATTGCTGTTTGCATTTTTCACTTCAAAAGTGGCATCAGAGTTGGAAAGATATGCAAGAAAAGCCCCACAGATAGAAGCTTATTCAAGAACAGCTGCATGTTTAGCTCCCAAACATAGCAGCAGATGAATCCTGCTATCTACTTTTAGGAGGAGGAAAGGATTGCCTTCCTGCTAAGGCTTCCTTGCAAAGACAACAAGAAAAAGTGCCAAATAATACCAAGAGTTCTGGCATCAGGCTGTGAGGATAGTTACTTGCCCACAGGCAATTCCACGCAAGAAATTTGCCCCACATCAGGTAGTTGCTAGGTGATCTAAATTACCTCATCAAGAACAGGATCCTGCTTGTCTCAACTTCATCTGCCCAGAAATGAGGCATCTCCCCAGTAATGACAGATGAGCAAGGCAGCCTGTCTGGTGCAGGTCACCAGCTGAAAACACCTCTTCAGGGAGAGCAGAGATCCCCCTGCCTGCAGCTCCACCAGGGACACTCCATCCTTCTTCGTCCAGCTGAAGCAGGTTTGAGGCATTCAGCATACTGCACCCAAGAGCCTGATCTATTCAGCTTCCTGATTTCTATAACTATGTTCTTTTTTTTTTTCTTAAGGCATATGATGATGCACATTCAGTTGGCTTAATGTATAAAATTTTTATTTTGTAGCCAAAGAGCTGTGAAATAAATAACTACTGAAATGCGTTCCAAGAGACATCATGACAACATTATCAAGGAGGTGTTTTGTATTCTTATTTTTTTTTATTAATTCATTCCATCTCCTCTTCCAAAATACCTGATGTATATGTCCACAATGAAGGCTGAAACATAAGTAAATTACGCATTTTTTTTATATCAATAGTGTTGCCTGACTAATCATTAGACTAATGGTTTTTATCACATTCCTTTGGGCTGAAAGTTACTTTTGAGGGGGGGAAAGACAGTTTGCTCCAGGCTTGGTCCTTGTATGCCAAGTTTCAGTCAGCATTGAATTTCAATGGCAAAGTTATAAACCCTTGAAAGCCAAAATTTATAATGGAAATGCTGACATAGTAACAGCTATGGCTAACAGCACAGGTGACACCACTCTAATATATTGATTCTTTGCAGTTAAACTATTCCTAGGGGCTTAAGATTTTGTGCATTTAGAAGTCCAACAAAAAAGATTTCTGTAATTGTATTCACTCAGGTTTGAAGCCAAAGACTCTATGTATGCACAGCCCACTTTCTCAAGAACCTCAAGTACCTGATCAGTAGGACGTGCCCCAGGTTTGGGTGTTGTTTTCAGTTTGGTTTTTTCAGCAGGTTGACTATTTTGGAAAAGTACAGTGAAGAGAAAAACCTAACCAAGGAATATGAGCAGTGGGCAAAAAGAAGAATGAATATACAGCTTGAAGACTGTAAGAAATAGCAGGTGAGGAGAAGCAAGGAAAAGAAAAAGGGATTTTATAACAGCTACAAATTGTAATTCTGATCAGGAAGTGGAAAAGAAAATCCATGTTAGTGAAAGAACAGGAAAAAGTGCACAAGGGAGCAAGAGCACTCCTGAGAGAAGACAGAGCAAGCACACAGAACCACAGAACTGGAAAAGAGAAGGGTGAAAAGTATTTTTAACATACACCTAACAAAATCATTGCTTAGATAAAAGGAAGTGGACAGGCAGCATAAAGACCAAATAATCAGACTCAATAAAGACTACTTTGGTTCTGCCGGGCTGGGTTTTTTTGTTAGGTTGGTTGGGTTTTTTTCTGTATCTTCCTTAACACACTCAATTTGTACTCCATTTCTCTGGCAGAAGTCAAAAAATTCTGTCAATACTAGGAAAGAGGTGACCAAGATATTTTGCACTTTCAGCTGAAGTCAAGCAGCTGCTTGTTTTAGGGTAAATCCTGACATTAATAAAGGACTTTTTTGATCTACCTGTCTCAGTTGCAAGAAAATATTGCTTGTATTTCAGATTCCATGTTAATAAATGCCACTGCCATCCAAAATGACCACATAAATGATGCTAGGGTGCTTTCAAAGCAAGATGGAGAGATTCACAAATAATCAAAACACTCTGCAGGAGTCATTTCTGAACATATGCTCACAAAAAATACAGCATATGAAACTGAAGCTCATGCTATGCTTACAGGTAAGCATAGTATTTTATGCAGCACATGAAGATAGATTTTTTAAATTTTGTTTTTAATAAACAGCATATGAACAAAATAACAATATATACATTGGAATTAGGAAAGGAAAAAAACCCAGTATAATCAGGAGAAATCTAGACCAGAGACATGGCTGCAAAGGCCAGCACAAAGCAAGCTCCTTCTGCATCTTTGAAAACTTCAAGAAGCCAAAACTGGGTCCCAAGGTTCCCCTCGATGTTCCACATTCACAGCTACTTTTATACATTGCCCCAATTATGGAAGCACTATACTTCAAGAAGAAGCCTTTTCTCTTTCCATAGGTTAAGATAATGAGGCATTATTTTAAGAAATGAAAGAAAGCCCCTTCCTTCCCCTTCTCCATAGCCACTGCATTTTATTTAAGGACATGCTATTCTGAAGTTAATAGCTCTGACAGTCCGCCAGGCCAAACAGTCATAAGCAGCAGTAATTCCTGAGCAGCTCTGAAGCTCAGTCTTAAATACCACTGGAGTCCTGCCTGCTGAGCTCTCCCTACCAGTCAGGCTTATCTTGTGCTCTCACCACTATTACCCTTCTGCTTAAGAGCAAAGGTCTGCAGGGTAGAGGGTCAGGCCGTATGTAAAGCCTGAATTAAGTTTCCAGTCAATACTGTGGAATGGCTATGCTATTTCCTCTTAAAAAACCAAAACACTGGTGAATATCGAGTACACTGGGCATTCTACACGACAGGAAAATGATCTTATTTAATCACTGGGGGAAAAAAATGGCATGCAGGTTTCTGCTGGTGTGCTACTGTAACGTTGGCACAGTCTCACTGGAAGGATTGTGTCATGCTGACAGATTAATGAGCTCTAAGAGAAATGAACAGATACATACAGAATAAGCAAGCGACCTGCACTGACAGAGTTGCTGCAAGTAAAGGCTCTGTGTCTCGCCTGTATTTATCTGTGCTCAGCAGACTCAACAGATGAGAAAACATAAATGGAAAAAAGCCAGAATATAACTTCACAGACAGAGATGATAATTTTATAAAAATTATTCTTCACCCCACCAATTAAACAGGTTTCGTATATACTGAGAGAAAAGGAAAGAAATTCCCAAAACACAGGAAAAAAAACAAAACTGACCTAATGAATGAGATAAGGGAAAGATAAATCCTCTCTTTCCCTTATTTCCATTCCTTAAACAGTAACTTCTTAACTCAATAGTACTTTATATTACTTCAGGTTAGTAATTTAACCTATCAAATTACAGGAAAATACACTCTCTTTTCTATAAGAAGCTATAAAAAAATAGTTTCATATTCTCCTGTAAGTTTAACAAGTAAATTGCTTTCTAACACTTAGTCTATGCAAATAAAAAGCACTACATTAAACAGAGTAAGAAGGAAATGCTGGTACCAATGGGATGCCTCACGTTTATGATCTATTCCTGAATTGTGTTCTCCGACCAAAAATAACCTATTCTAAAGCCAAATAAGGAAATCTATAGTTCACAAAACTTTGTAAAGTAGTTAAAACCAGGAGAATGATCTGAACTGCTTCTGACTACACCAGAAAATTGGAACAAACTGCCAAGCCCAAGACTATTGAGAAATAAGAATTAAAAGGAAAATATTGAAGTATTTCAGAAAGAATGAGAAAGAAAATTTCAATTCCCATATCCAACTATTCAAAGACAACAAACCCCAAAAGCATAAATCTCATAGTCAGCTCAAAAAATGTGAAAAGCATGGATTACTTCTTAGTTCAGTCAAACCTGTTTGCTCACCCCTAAATCAATATTTTTTTAGATGTTTTGGAAAAAAAAATTTAAACAGAACAAAAAAAATTATAGTCCTGAAGCGTTGGCACTTCCATGGTTTTCCAAACACGCTGTGCAGCTGTGATTACACAGACCACTGTCGTTATTTCCTTGGCACTGCCCATCCTTGCTCCCAGCATCTGCCCACCCCACCCAGCAGGAGGCTGGGTTAGCCTCAAGAGAATGCTGCTCTCAGCTTAAAACCACTTTGGGTTTACTGCACTGAGCTAAGAGCAACTGAAATGAAGGAGAAGTTTCACAGGGGTATTTTCCAGATGAAAAGAAAGTCTTCCTAGGGGAAGGTAAGGGCAAACAACATCAGAATTTTACCATTTTGGTCACCTGAGTTTAGCTCTACTCTGATCCTGAGCTGACACAAGGCACACAGCGAAGGCAGAGCTTACTGTAATGATAACAGCATGCAGAAGGTAATAGCAATTATCCCAACCACAATCTTAACTAATTATTTATCCAACAAGATGAATGCAGGATGGCAGAAGTTAGAGACTACCACCAGTGAACACTACTACACACCATCAGCATCTTCCTGCAATTTTAAAGATATTTGGACACAGAAGTTCAGAATCAATCGTTTAGTTTTAAATGATATGAACTTTAAAACTAACCATTGGTAGAGTCCAACCATTAGGCAGGGACTGCCAAGTTCACCCCTAAACCATGTCCCTAAGTGCCACATCTACACATATTTTTAATGTTTCCATGATGATATTTCTGGTAAGCAAGTTTTGTGAGGAAGAAGCTCCTTCACATCCTGCAATCCTCATTTTTTTACCTCCTCTAGCAACAGAGGCACCTGACACTGGAGATCAACCCTGTCACCCTTGCTTTTGGTGGTATTAAACACAAAGAAAATGAGGTAAGTTCAAAGACTGAATTCAAACAAGAACAATGGACAATGAAGCAGTGTTGGCTAACATAAAGCAGCCTTCCACTTCTGCAGAGCTGCAGATAAGCACCTCTAAAATAATGAACTGAGGCAAAATAACAACATACCACCACAGCCACAAGAGCCCTAAAATAGAAGTCTCAGCAATAATCATAACTAGACATTGGTTATTTCTTGGGTTATGCAGTCAGAAGATTTCTATTTCAGATTTCTCTCTGTTTATAGTCTATGCTCTAAGAGATCATTAACATCACCAAGCTATTGTCTGTTTAGGTAGCAGCAGCAACTTCTTTCTCACTAACAGAATATACTGATAACTGAGAAATGAAAAATTCTGGCAAGATTGCCTCAGCAGTTGTTGGGTGCTTGGCAATAATTCTAACACACTCTTCCATAATACCATTACTGTGATAAGAGATTGTGATTCTTAAATAAACACACAGAACATTCAACATAAGTGTAACCATAATACACAGCTGATAATCATTGTGAAGTTACTTGATTTCGCTCAAAAATCTTGGGGGTGGTGTGCTATGTGTATAGCAGGTGATAATGCAACAATAGGTAAAGCAAGGTAAAAACAAACTATCACACTGCAACCTTTGAGCCTGAGGATTTTAGAGTTGCATTTAATAGTAAATACTTTAATATTGCAACAGATTATCCCAAAATTTTCATTATACTTTCACAGCAATGGCAGATCACCCTTTTAAGGTTTCAGGGGAAGGAGAGAGAAGAATGAGGTGTGCTTATGATATTTTGTTTAATTTTGTGATGCTTTTTAAGTTCAAAGGCTATTAAATGGCAAGGTTGCAGGAAGTTCACAGTGTATGCTATTACAGAAAAAAAGTTTAGCAGATCACCCAGTGACATGATATACTTGGCAACTGAAAATTCAGGATCCTTTGGACTAAAAAAATGAGGAGTCACCTCCCCCCCCACCTCCCTTCACCTATAATCAGGGGTGTTCCCTGCATAAGAGAGGGCCAAGGCTTGGGGCATTTGCAAACAGAACTTACAAGTTTATTTGCAGAAGTCAAAACATCTAGCTAGCAGATTATTTCTTTCTGTGTCTCCTGTTACTTTAAAATTTCTGGTCTCTTCCTTTTTTATGGGGAAACTGACTGCAGAATGTTTATCTGGGAGGAGTGTTTGTTTTATTAGGAGGTTTTTTAATGGTATTTGATGATTCATTTGAGTCCTCTCTGGGCAACAATTTTATTCTTGTTAGTTTCAAAATTAACATGGGTTTTGTTTGCAGGCTTTTGGAGAGAACGGGCTTTAAAATTATTGTGTAGGTATATTCTCTTCTCTAATCTGTGCCTTGCTGAGGGTCCTGCCTGAGGCTGTTGTAGTATTACAGTGGCTTTCAGTTTCCAGGGGCTGCACTAAGGCAGTCTATTAAGAGTGTAGGCATTAGAGTAAGAAAAGGCAGGTGGGTTTTGCTATTAGACCTAGGAACTAGTTTTAAGCCAAAGATGTGTTTGAGAGCCAGAGAGTTATTACAATGTTGATCCACTGTCACTGTCTAACAAATAGCATCTCCCCTAGAAGTACAATCTTACAGATTTCTAAATCTCTATCATCTAAGTGAATACAAAGTTCCCAAGACATAAATCAAAAATGGAAGCATGCATCCTGAATTTCCTTGGTTTCACAATTAACAGCCTATGGAAATTTACTTATTAGTCTCTATTTTGACCAAGCATCTCCAGAAAACAAGGGATAGAACCACCAGCAAACCCAATGAATCTTCTTTATTCCACAGAGCAGAGTCTCCTCTTGGCATTGTGAACCACAAGAGAGAAATTTGCTGTCACTTATACCCAGGTAAAGACAACAGTAAAAAAGTTTTGGCAACTGTGGAAGACAGTATCTAGTGGTAACATGATTATAGTTTGACTGATGGTTTTAAAGACACAGCAAAGCAATGACTGCTATGATGGTGATAATACCTACGGCTACTAAAATCCTGAGAAGGTGGAAGTCAAAAAAATTAATTTTTGTCACTTTGTTCCAACTCTGACAAGTACATCATGGGATAATAGATGCATTGAAGGACAGCGCTGCCACATACTTAGGACTTTATCAGAAGTCTCCTGGTATTTTGGGAGATTTTCTTACTTACTTAAACACCTAGCATGGCAATTGTATGAAGTGACTGAATGAGAAACTCAGCTTTCTCTAGCTTGTTATTTTTGGAGAAGAGTTCTTAAAATAAAGATTTCCAGTACCATGTCATTGACCAATCAAAAGTTTTTCAGAAGGCATATAAAATGCCTTTTAACATGCCCACACTTAAAATGGACCAACCCTTCCTGAGAGAGAGCATCCTGAAACCAGTGGTGCAGCCACTCCTCTGACAAAACTCAGTACCCTGCTAAAACCACACAGCTTCAGATCCTGCTTACAGCAAGATAAGTTGTTTGGGAAGAGCTGATTATCTTTGTGTGCAGGAGAAAATAAAAGCTTCATTAGAAGAGAGGTCAGAGATTGTCACCACTCATCTGCATGCTACATCTCTGCATTAAACTATATTAAAATATGATGGGCGCTGCCTAGGATACAATTTCCTAACCTTGTATATTGTCACTGTCATCTGTTTCTGGGTTTGAGAGGATTTTTTTTGCCAGTTTGCAATTCCAGTGTAACAACTTTCACAAACAATTCAACCAAACTGATATTTTAAGTAAGATTTCACAATATTATATATTACTGCCCCAAAATCAAGTTACAGTTCATGAACTTCAATCTCTTCCTCCTATCAATGTGATAATTTTGACCAAATAAGGCTTTCCAGTTTTTCTGGCCCAATTTCCACATTTATGTAACTAAACTATTTAAGACCCATGATTCTGTTACCCACACAAACAGGTTCTTTTTCATGTTTCTCTCATTCACATATGCACAGAATCACAGAATATGCTGAGTTGGAAGGGACCCATAAGGATTCACAGAATTCACAGAATGACTAGGTTGAAAGAGACCTTAAAGATCATTGAGTCCAACCCATGCCCCAACACCTCAACTAAACCATGGTACCGAGTGTCACGTCCAGCATTTTTTAAAACACATCCAGGGATGGTGATTCCACCACCTCCCCGAGCAGACCATTCCAGTACCTTATGACTCTTTCAAGTGATCATCAAATCCAACTCCTGGCCCTGCACAGCACCATCCCAAGAGTCACACGAGGTGCCTGAGAGTGTTGTCCAAACACCTCTTGAACTCTGTCAGGCTCGGTGCTATGACCACTTCCCTGAGGAGCCTGTTCCAGGGGCCAACCACCCTCTGGGTGTACTTCAACAAGTGAAAGTGATGGATTCTGATGAGATGCTGAAAAGCAGTGTCACAGAGAGAGCCCTGGGGGCAGGTTGAATCTGAGTCAGCAGTGCCCTGGCAGCCAGGAGGGCCAGCTGTGTCCTGGGGGACATCAGGGACAGCATCACCAGCCAGGCAAAGGAGGGGATTGTCCCGCTCTGCTCTGCACTGAGGCAGCCTCACCTCGAATGCTGGGGGCAGTTTTGGGCACCACAATATAAGAAAGACATTAAGCTTTTAGAGAGTGTCCAAAGCAGGGCCGTGAAGATGGTGAAGGCCCTTGAGGGGAAGGTGTGTGAGGAGCAGCTGAGGTCACATGGGCTGTTCAGCCTGGAGAAGAGGAGACTGAAGGGAGACCTCATCATAGTCTGCAACTTCCTCATGAGGGGAAGAGGAGGAGCAGACAATGATCTCTTCTCTGTGGTGATCAGTGACAGGATCCAAGGGAATGGCCTGAAGTGTCAGGGGAGGTTTCAGTTAGATATTAGGAAAAAAAATGGTGCATGTGTTTACACATAGACTAAAAACTGAGGCTCACCGAGTTTGATGTTTGGTTGCCCTCTCTCTGCCTGTTTGATAGGGAGGACAACAGCTGACCTTGTCTTCCTGCTTTTCTTGCTCAACTCACTATTTGTTTCACAATTCATTCAATATACCGGCAAGTTGTGTCCAAAATTCATTCAGATGATCTTCCCAAATCCTTTGGATCTAGATAGTTTGAACCAGCTAATTTACATGGCAACTCAAATTTTTTTAATGGCACTCTTAAAATCCTTTCTGTGACCAGTGAGGTTTGCATGCCTGCCAGTCTCTCCCTTTCCTGGAACCTGCACTCTCTCATCAGAAGCATTTTGAACTCACTCTTTACTGGCACATGACACCCACAGCCACTGAACAGTGCAGAATATATGAACTAACTATTCACAGACACACAAGTCCCTTTCTCATTTGGAACAGGATAATTAGTGAAAAAACTTTGATTAGCTCAAGCATGCAACTTTTCTTATTTATAAGCAATGAGTTTAAGTACTACTCTACACGCCTACAGTGTGCACTTTAGAAAAAATACCATGGACATGGTATTATATTTTGATGTCTGATTTTACATATCTACACTATGAACAGCTTATTGTACAATAATGCAGTTACATTAAAACCAAAAGACTGCTGAGTTTTTTTGTTAAATGGTCCCCCAGCAGTAGTTGCCCATACACGGAGAACATGTGATTCTGGACAGCAGGCTCTGTGACAGGTTAACCAAACATCTCAAAAAGGAAGTTTTCAGTTATCACAGTCCAAGTACATCATTTCTTCTGGAAGGATATTGCAATCTGCAGATTAACCATGACTTAAATTTATATTAAAAAATAATATCCTGCATTTTACATGCTAAATTAAAACAGATGTAATTCAAGCCTTTGAAAGTAATTTTGGCTGGTGCTTCATTTATATCTACAGCTAAAACAGATACTTTCTCAGGCATTTTTGCCAAATTTGACTAATTTTTTTCTGCTCTGTGTTTTAATTACTGTATATGCTTTCCTGTTGCAGTTGGAAATATCCATTACACACTTGAACAGCCAATGCTGTGAGAAAGCATGCACTTTTTTTCAAGTCTAATGGTATTTGTCGTTATGTGATAATGGCAAAACTCACAGATGTTTCTGCTGCTCACTGCTACAGACAGTCTGTACACAGACACACCCCAGCATGACCCACAGCTGACCTGGGCTGCAGCAGCACAGCACACCCAAAGCAACCTAACAGATCTAAGAGCAGCTACTCAGCATGGTGCTCCACCTTAGGCTGAGATGCCACTGCACTTCCCCTGCTATGGCACCTACGTTAAAGCCAACTTCAACAAAAAATTTCTTCTCAAAGAAGACTGATTTGTTTGGAGTTAAGATTCCTTAAGATCCCCATCCCTCCTGTGCAAACACACAAAACGCATTCCTGCCAAGAACCCAGTTCCTACAGCATAGCCCTGTACCAGCATCCCCAGGGAATCCCAGGCTCCTAATGTAAGGGTTGAATTTCAGGGTCTTAATAAAAGCTATTCCTTAAGTTCATGAATCTGTGTCAGACAACAAATTTTAGAGATCACCCCTTCTAGTGCAAGTTGAAGGTTTCAGTGTCCACTTGCAAAGTTAAACAGGAGGAATTTCAAATGCGAAAAACCCATAAACTGCTGCAATCCATTCCTTGTTTTGCTTGGCTTAACTGCTGAGTTACCCCCCCAGGCAGCCAGCTACAAGCTGTTAGGGGAATTGGAGTTTTAGATAATTTGGTGAGATCTTCCTGCAAAAACAGCGTTGTTCTCCTCCTTGGCTTTGTAGACCAAACCACATGATGAAGTCACTTCTAAATGTGTGTACAACATACTATAGGTATGTGTGTACTTACACGTTGTCTCTGGTTAACACTGACAGATTAGTGAGCAAGTTTCCCCTGAATTAAACCAACGATGTCAACACCAAATGCTTCGATGAGTCTACACTTCAAGAAAATGGGAACAGCTGCAAGCAGGAGAAGGCAATCACAGCTGCCTTAAAGTGAATTATGTGGAAGGATTTGCAGATTTAAAAAATGAAGTGGATTTAGAATAGCAATTTTTTGAAAGTTTGAGATGTTTTAAATATGGATAAAATGTATACTTTTTAGAAAGTTATGAGTCAGACTCTCCACTGAGTTGTATAAGCAAAAATTTTAACTCATCACAGAGACATCAACAGAACTGTTTTTTACACCTCTGTGGATTTGAAAAAGTAGAACTTGGCCAAAAAAATTTTTTCTAAGAGGAAATATGCCTTTGCGTGTTGACTGGTAAAAAATAAGACAAGCTATAGATGTAAAATGTTCATGTCCATTTTAGCAATATTTACATAATAAATATTCTCTTCATTTCAGTAAAATTCAAAACAACTATATGTGATCATGTAAATTATTCCCTTAATGTGAAGAATGTGCAAAGGACCTAATGCAATCTAGTTTTTGTCCTATGAAAGGGTCCAGATTCAAGTTGTATGAGGTTTTCTGCAATCTGATCCAGCGAAAGATGATGCTGCCCATGGTAGGCAAGCTGGACTAAATGGTATTCTTACACGTCCCTTTTAAAACCAAACCATTCTGTAATTCCATGACCAAACAGAAGAATGCATCACTGTTCTCAGAGCGAATGTTTCAAAATTCCAGTGCTCCTTATGAACAGTGTCCACTACAAAAAAGACATTTTATGCCATGTTAGGAGGATTTTTCAGTAAGAATGTCTAAACAGGGAAATAAGAGAGTGAACCAGAATATGAAAGCTACTCAAAGCAAGTCTGAAATTATCAGACATTTTCCTAATGAACGAATGTTTGACCCATACTAAGCTTTACCATTAATATCTCTGCACCCCTGCTGTGGAGATTCAGGCACACCTAGGTCTAGATCCTGGCCTGGAGCATAAAACCAAGGGAGTACCCAGCCCTGTGCCAGGAGACCTGCACTGCAGGAAGGACCCATGCACCCAAGTCCTGGAACTAGTTTCAGATACAGGACCTGAGCATGGCCCTTTTCTTTATGGTGGCAGTGTTTACCTGCACTGAAGTTCAGTGTTTACCATTACAAAGCAGTGAAGTGGGCAGTGGTCCCCTTCGAACAAACAAAAGCTTGCATGGTATGTTTTGTATACCTTTTCCAAAGCTTCCTAAAATTCTAGACTGCCAAAGCATCAAAACCTAATTTTTTGCTTATTTTCAGACTCTTCCACAGGAAGTACCACATCAAAAAATCAAAACCTCTCTGCTTTGATTGCAATTTGCTGATTTTAAATACATCTTAGGGTAGCAAATACTCAACTTTTCCTTATGATAAAGGATCTGTTTTGAAACATAGAAGGCTCAAACTTCCAATATAGTCCCCAAAGAAAATAATATGAGAGTTGAAAACTAGTATGCATTTGGAAAGCTCTGAGTAGTCAGCACTTTCCATCTGCGATGCATATTCCTATTTTTATTGCATTCACTCCATAGAAGAAGCACCTACCTTCACTGCACTTCTTTCCCCCAGCTTATCAGTGCACACCCTTGACTAAAGTACAAAAAAACACCATTTACCAACACTCTGCAGGTGAAAAACTATTCCTCTGTATAAATTATACATCTTGGGAGCTCAACATTTCTTTCATGCTGAAAACCTATTCAAGCCTTCCCACATCTGTGGGCTAAGTGGTTTGCTCTAGCCAGGGGGGCCGACAATTGCCGATATTTCAAGAAACCTAATCTCTTAATGTTTGGGATCAGACGAAGGGTATGGCCATAAAAGAGGCAGCTTGAAACAGGCCTAATATCCGGCATATCTGAGCCTACAGATGGCAGAGACTCTGACTGCCACGAACATAGATTCCAGTCTGCCTGCCCAAGGGTGGTCTAAGCAGAGCGATTCGATCACACACGGAAATCTCTCACGCCTATATTTCTGTCCTGGACAAGTAAAAAAAGGATTGGTGCTGGCTTGAATCGAGCCTGGACCACTTCCATCAGAAGGCAGCAATGTAAGATTGCCAACCAGACAATATTCCTGCTCTGACTGTGCCTCAATTCCTATGCCTTCATTCCCAGACTGCCAGTTTCCTTAGGTCTGCCACCTCACTGGTGACTCTGTACCTGATGATTTACTTACCGCACAACCCCCAACCCTGTGCTGCCTTTCCCAGTTTACAGTCACAGACACATTGTTACTTTTAACAGAGACACTGAACATTTTCTCCGGCAAATGCAGCACTCTTTGGCGCTGGGACACACAGCAGAAGTTCAGCTTTCCCATTCAGACCACTTCATACCATGATGCATAAGGGTACACACCCTTGTCTTTCCTCCAGCAGAGCAATAAGCACTGCACTCTTTCATTCCTTGTAAAATATGAGCATTTCCATCTCAGCTTAGCTTGTCCCTACTCTGTGCTAATTGTAAATGTTCTAAAACAAGTTTAAACTTTCAAGCTGGATTTTCAGTTCACTGCAAACTAAACCTATGGGTCAGCACATGCACCCAAAGACCAAAAACAATGATATACGATGTGCAACACAGCCCTCCTGCAGTGGTCCCTGAAATAAGAAAAGAGACCGCCCTGACTATTTGCAGAGCAGCAGTGTAACCAGAATTAATAAGTTCCAAGAGGGCTGATCTGAGGAGCTCAGAGCCCAAGAGAGGGCCATCCTCCCTGGAACATAGCACATCTGCGAAGCAGGATGTTTTCCAAGTGAAGAGCTGATGTGTTTTTCTGGTGACAAAGCAGGAGGCATCTCCTTCAGCAGAACAGCAGCAGTGCTGAGCAAGTAATGAACTTACTGCGTGGGAGTTGTTTCAGCTTTCTCAGGGAGCTTTTTCTGCCTATACTGCATATAACGGGTTGTGTGTCTGGTGTGTCTTTCATTAACTTATAGAGCCCAAATATAAGAGAAGGCTTATGGGAGCTGAGGAAGTGACAAAGCAAAGCTGATTTCCAGATTGACATTTCAAGAGTTAAATTTAATTTTTCAAAAGTACTCATCACCATAGACTATGTAATAATAAATTATCTCAGAGGGAAAAAAAAAAAAATCTGAGTTAAGGCTATCACTCCTCATTTAACTTGATTTAACAGGTTAAAGGTCACTTTTTAAATACCCCAAGACAGAAAGACTTTCATTACTAAAGTTTCAAACACCCATTCCAGCTGGCTGAATACTCATTATTATTATGAATATTATTATTATTATTATTGTTATTATTATTATGAATACTCATAATTAAAGTGTAGATTACAAGGGAAAAAGCAATACAGAAACCACTGAACAGAAAGTCAACATGATAAAATTAGTTCCATGCTTCTATTAGAGATCACCTCTAAATATACCACAGCTAGCTAAAGAACCAGCACTTAGCTGTACACCTGAAAGAATCCAAGTGCAGCGTTTAGACAACAAAGGGCCAATAATGTCAACAATTTTTTGTATTTGCCAATTACCAAGTTTTTATTTTAATATCTGTGGTAAAAATATATGCTTGTTCTCAAAAATTTTGTCATTTAAGAGAGTAACTGAAAGTNTATATATATGTATATGTGTGTGTGTGTGTGTGTGTGTGTGTGTGTGTGTGTGTGTGTGTGTGTGTCAACCCCACTTTGGGGTCTTCTGAAGCAGCCTCTTCATGTTTTGTTCTCCACCCTTGCTTGTACCCTTTCATTTATTTAATTAATATCATCAGTTTTGCACTTCAGTTGTACCCATCCCCTCCTTGTTGCTGTGCCACATGACCACACCATGGTTGAGCTCCCCAGACCAGAGGGTTTCCTCGTGTGCCNCCAAGACAGAAAGACTTTCATTACTAAAGTTTCAAACACCCATTCCAGCTGGCTGAATACTCATTATTATTATGAATATTATTATTATTATTATTGTTATTATTATTATGAATACTCATAATTAAAGTGTAGATTACAAGGGAAAAAGCAATACAGAAACCACTGAACAGAAAGTCAACATGATAAAATTAGTTCCATGCTTCTATTAGAGATCACCTCTAAATATACCACAGCTAGCTAAAGAACCAGCACTTAGCTGTACACCTGAAAGAATCCAAGTGCAGCGTTTAGACAACAAAGGGCCAATAATGTCAACAATTTTTTGTATTTGCCAATTACCAAGTTTTTATTTTAATATCTGTGGTAAAAATATATGCTTGTTCTCAAAAATTTTGTCATTTAAGAGAGTAACTGAAAGTATAAGCATGAAGACAACAGAGAAAAGTCTGGGAGTATGTTCTGGAAGGGACAGACTACAGACTTGCCCCACAGCCACGCCACAGACAACCAATGTTGTGCCTCAAGAAATAAGAAGCCACAATTGATGACATCCCAGCAGCTTATGGTGAGGCGCAAAGGACTTGCAAAGGACTCTGGGACCAATTGGGAAGGCCATGCAGATCAACAGCCCGTGACTGGCCAGAAAGCTTCTAGAACATTCTACANCTGAGCTCCCCAGACCAGAGGGTTTCCTCGTGTGCCCCACAAATCCCTCGGGGTGCTGTTGCCGGCCTGTCTGCAGCCCCTTTGCTGCTGGTCAGGCCAGAGAGATCACCAGCAGTCAGACAGAAGAGAGCAGACCTAAACCAGAAGCTTTAATGAGTCTGAAATGACAAGGAAATCCTCACCGCAGGAACAGAAATTAGTAATTTTCAAGGAAATTTCCTTATTTCATTTCACCTAAAGCTTCTCGCACGTTGACTGTCATGTACCCACAATATATGCGGTGGTTCTCACTACCCGCTGTCAATACCAAAGGATCCATTATTCTTCCTCATTAGTATCATCAAAGCCAGCTTTAAGGACAAGGCCGTATTTTAATTGCTGAATCTGAAATTTACTTCTATACCTCTCCCAAGCAATTTCACTTTAATAATTTGCTACATGTTAGGATGTCTGAAAGAATTTAGAATCCAAGATTGTCATCAAAAGAACAGTAGGTTGGACCAAAATCTGGTGGCTGATTTAAAGAAAACAATTCTTCCTATTCTGAAGACAGAAACTAGAGACACAGAGCAATTTTCTTTAAAGTTCTGGTATTAGACTCTGCTTTTTTATGACAGATCAATGCAACTTCAAGACAGTTGTTTCACACTGTGGTGCAGAAGATACATTTTGATTAATTTTTGAAGGTAAAAGTGATTATGATAGAACTTTTGTACTTATTGACCAAACCCTAAATCCTGAGACCTTTAAATCTTAAAAAAACATACAGTACTATTCTCCAACAAGGACTAAGTATTCTCTGGCAACATGAAAAGTTGAGCTTATGCCACGGGCACCTTACTTTTACCTAGTAGCTTTATGCTTTTTTTTTTACCTTAGTTTTACCTAGTGCTGCTGAAGCAGTGGCTGAACAGCACTCCTGAGCTCCTGCAAGGGGCGAGTTTCCAGGTGACCAATGTAAGTTTATAATAAGACACGAATAAAGTTTCCGCAGTGCTCTATAAGATCAGAGACTTGTGATATCACACAGGAGGTTCAGAGTTAGGGAATTCACTTAAAACATAAGATAGAGGGCAGGAGAACACAGGGAACCTCTTCCAGGTCCACTGGCAGCTCAGTTCTCACCCTCTCACTGCTGCTCCTGCCCTGCAGCTCTTAGACTGAGGCACTTGTCTGCATCACTGGGAATACACAACCGTTTAGCAACAGAAACAGAGATGATTCATGAATGTACATGAAGTGGTATTTCCCATGGAACACAAAAGACCATGAATAGCCAATTCTAGAACTGAAAAGTTTCTTATATTTCTTTTTAGACATATTCACAATGATTGTCCTTGGCAAAAACTACAGTTTTAAGGCAAAGCGAGCCTGTGACCAAGCCAACAGGCAAGCACACCACGTTTTATTTTTTTTTTTAAACACATATTACGAGTCAAGAAGTCAAACCCCATTATTTGCTGTTTAGAAACATCACCACCGTGACCAGCAGCCTTTATATAAGTTAATAAACAGACATGATATTAGCATTCATTTAAAGGAAAACATTGGACAATTTATTTCCACCATTTCCATCCCAGGTTCAAATTTCATCCCCTAAGACATTTGGGTTCTGATTTAAACAACTACAGCTGACAGCTTGAGTAGAGCTGATCAAAAAGTTCATTTAAGATTTGTGTTAAGCAAATAATTTTCTTGAACGAAGAGTTAGTGAAAACTTGAGCATTTTCAACCTGAACTGTGGGACAGCAGGAATGCCCCAGAGGGCTCCCATTCCACAGCGCTTGCCTGAATTTCCAAAGCCCTGACTCTCCTGGGTCATGGCTAACAGTGAAAAACAGATCTGCTCTTTCACCAAGGACTACTTCATTCAACTGATCACTGATTAGGCTATTTAAAATAACTGCATGCTATAATTGTGACCGAGTGCAACGAGTGTGCATGATGGAGAGAAAAGAAAGTTCAAGACCTAAAGTATATATCTAAGTGCCCACTCTCACAGATTCTCATAAGATTCAAAAAGCACTTTTGATGATTTTCACCATTTTTTAAACAGCTGCACTGCCTGAGCTATTCATAGTTTTAATGTAATAACTATAATGTATTTTGCTGCTACTTTCCTCTCATTACAGATGAAACGCCCAAGCCATATTCATTCAATACCACAGAGAAAAGAGAAACAAAGAAGAAAAGAGAAGAAAGGTCACTGTCAAGCCAAGATCAAGTCTGGAAAATTTCAGTTTGAGACAGGAGCATTTCATAAAGTTATAAGCAACTGAAACAATAAAGGAATTATAATTGAAACACTGCAAGAATTTTAACTATAGCTCTTTCCATGCTAACCAAGTATTATTTAATGTATTTCAGCAGCATTCAGAAACTCTTCTTGACATTAATCTGTGCTTTCAAGATCACTCCAAATCTCCTTGGAAAAGCAGAAAAAAGGGATGATAGGTATTGGCCACAGCTGCAGCTGACAGAGATCAGCACAGCTCCCTCACTTTCGGTTACATCAGTGAGCCACAGGAAAAGCAACGAAAAGGAAACAAACCAAAACTTCTAACAGCAGATCTAGTTTACTTCTGCATTGCTTTCCCCCCAGCACAGAAGTCATGTCTCCGCCAGCCTCTCACCAGAAGAGATAATTGAAATATGGTTCTGTAGCCTCCAGCAAGGCTATGTTTCCCCAGCTGAAGAGAAATGGATGTGCAAATTCCAAGTTCAGTGGTTTTTTCCCACCTCCTCAAAGCACATCCCCATCATGTCCTTGCCCTGCTCCTCGCAGGCAGGCCATGAATGGAATAAAGCCTAATCAAAATTATCCTTGTCTCTTCAAAACAGATTTATAATTGTGAATAAATGCACCCTTATTTTTCTCTTCACTGTTCCAAAAACAGAATCTAGAAAGGCATCCTATAATTGCTGAATTCCTGTTGAGATAACCCTAGAACAATCATTTTTCCGAACAGTGCTCTGCTAAAAATTTCAGACTTCAATGAAAATTCTGCGTGCCACCTCAGGCATTTAACTGTCTACACCTACTGGGGGGAAAAAAAAAAGCCAAAAATGTTTCAAATTCACTCTACTTGACTCCAATTAAGAAGTGTTTGCAAAGAGCAATGCATCAAGTTTCTAATGCATTGTGCTAGAGGAACTGCCACCAGCATCTTCACTTCTTTCCAAACACTGTGATGCTGTGTTTCAGTCAAAAAAAAGAGGTCATAAACTTCTCTATTGGAAAGTGTTTATAGCTGTTTGGACAGGATTATTCTGTTCAAGAGGTTATAGTAATAAAGGAAGCTTGCAAGAGTACTTTTTCCAAACTCTTGGTAGGTCAATGACATTTTGGGAAATTTGCTCATTATTTATCCTTGTTTGGCTCTTCCAATCTCAGTTTCTTGTTTGTTTTGACCTCCTTCTGGACAAATATAAAACTTATCATTTCATCTAATTAACAGGAAAGAAACTATAGAAAAAAATCTTTCATTTATTCTAGTTCCAGAATCAGTTTTACCAACATTGTCAGAGTTTCAGGAAGCATTCAGATGTTAAGAGTCCTGCCAAAGTTTACAATCTAGTTACATCCTGCTACAGAAAAAAAAAAAAAAAAAAAAGTCACAACCTGCTCTGGTTTTATAATTTTTATACAAATCTCTGGCAAGAAACAATCCACCTCCACATATTCACATGCATCCAGAGGATCTGTGGATAAGCCTTATTCTCCTTAGTCTAATCAAATTGTCCGATTCACTTTCTCTATTTCCAAACTCTCTCAACACGTTTTTCTCAGCCACTTCTCCCTGTTTTCCTGTTGAACAGGAAAACAAAGCAGATTTTCCCTTCTCCCCACAACATCTCCCTTCTGAAAGCTTAAATCAGTTAAAATTGCTTAACTGAGCAAACAGTTCACCCACAGTTCTAATATTGCAAAGCTTTTTCATTTGAAGTTCCTTCTTTTGGTTTTCATTAAATACCTGGTCATTTTGTACCACAAGCAAGTTCACTGTCCATCAGCCTCACAAAAGGGATTCAGGGGAAGACCTTTGCCCATTTTCCGTGGGCTTGAGTAACAAGGTGCCCAACAATTTCCCCTAAGTGAGCAAGCTGGCTTTGCAGTCTTTTACATGTTTTTCCACAAGTCATCAGAATGCACACAGTGGAGTCATCCTCAAGTGAAATAGATTTAAATTATACACTACATCAAATTTGCCCTGTATCTCATAAGGATTTAGCCCCAAATATGGACACAGAAGGGAAAATAAGGGCACTTGGGACAGAAAAAAGTGTACAACATTCATCTGGTTCTGTAATCACTTATTAAGTCCAAATTCTCCACTGTTTTTAACAAAAACAAAAATCAAGCAAAAATAAACCAAGCTTCTATCCAGCTGCATAAATTCTGTCTCCCAAATACTCTGCCAAGAAGGAGAATCACAATAATTAAATTATTTAACTTCAACTGGCTCTAAGATTTCAGCTAAAAGCTGCTTTAGTTTCTGCTTGCTTTTACAGCATCTGAAATGTCTTTACATGGAAAAGTGTCGTATTCTAAATTCTGTAGTTAGCACATTAACGTAAATCTCAACTTTTACGTTTTCAGAGAGGCCCACCTTCAGCCTTTGTATCTGTGCCTCTCCGAGTGACCCTCAGAGCGTCCCGGCTGGCTGTGGCACAGCTACAGCGGGGGACACTCTCCCGATGCTCCCGGGGAGTCAGGAGGGCGGCTCAGGCTCTCGCCTTGGCGGGTGAGGCAAAGGTACAACAGCAGAAAGAGGAGTGGACTTCGAATGGAGGTATCAGTCCAGGTTTATTAAGGACAGTGACCCTAAGCCCAGCGTGACCTCACTCCGAAGACAAAGCCTCGGGTTGGAAAGCACCTTATAAAGCTAGGAGGGAGCAAAGATAGGGAGCCAATGGGGAAACATGGGGGTATGGACATTGGGAAGATGGGTCTCTGGGGAGACCAATGGGGGTAACCTGTGGGAGGAACCCCGGTTCCTGAACCAATCACTCGATGCCCTTAAGAGAAGTTTCTATGGGGAAGGGATGGGCTGCTGAGTGACGGACAGGACACCAGGGAGGGGTTGAGGGAGGAGGCAGGATGGGCAGAACCACTGACATAGGGGAGAACTGGGATAAACCAAGGTACAGAACAATTATAAAAAGGCATATTGAACACAACAAGCCTTTTCCAGTTTAGCAATCCCACCAAAATAGTTAACATCATATATATTGCATAGTGTCTTTCTGAGACTCCATCTAAGCAAGTCAGGTAGATTTATGCAATATTCACACTTTCTTCCATAGCCTCGACACATTAGGTGCAACATGAACAGTCAGGTATCAGTGCAATGATTCTGCTGTAAAGGCATCATTGGGCAATTCCTTTTTTTTTTTTTTTCTTTTAGTCCATCTAAAGTTTCCAAGAAGCCAAAAGCAATGTTTTAAATGTGAAAAAGAAAAACAACAAGAAAAAATATAGCTCAGTTCTGATTAATGGTGCTATATTTAATGTCTTGCTGGGAAGCTCAACCCATTGATTATGTATCCCCAAGATATTTTAAATTTATGGTAGTTTCTTCCACACAATTTTGAATCCTGTCAGGACAATAAAAAGGAAGGATGACTGCTTAACAGATAACATAGCATCTTCTCTGTAGCTTTCTGTAACTCTAGGAGGTACACAACATAAACCCCAAATTCCTATTAAAATCATGGGAAATAAACTAAAAGATGAAAGCCAGACAGGTCCGAGCAGCTGCCTCAAACTTAATCATTAGGAAGGCACTAGCAGTGGGAGAGCCACAGAAGGCCTGTAGTTTCATTTCACTCCAAGGACATTTTATGCTAGCTGCTTTTTAAACTCTCTTTAAAGCTTTGCACCCATCACCCTTTCCTACCACCCCCTACTGGAGCATAAAAGGCTCAACTCAACTCCTGAGTCTCCTGGCATATCAACCCAGTCCCCAGGTTAAATGAAATTAGCAAGTAGGAGGTTCAAAACTAACTTCAAGACTACTTGCTTCCTCCCTCCCAGAATTCAGCTGGGGTATCTGGAACAGTACAAAGTGGCAGAGCCTAAAAATCCACCTGGGATCAAATTAAAACCTCAAAAATCCACAGAAAGGGAAAACACAGCCAAGACTACTCAACAAAGATACCAGCACTGACTCAGATGTCTATCTGTGGAGCATGAGAGATTGATCTGGGAAGCAATCACATGCTCCACTCTCCTCTCTTGGCACCAGCTGTCAGTCACTCCATGGGACAGGAGGCTGCTATGCCTTCCCTAAATCTCTGTGCCTAATCTGGTCCTTGATCCACAGATACTGACATTTTTATGTGTTTTCTATATTTATGCTCTTGCACCCTGCATGTTGGAAAATAAAGTAAACTCCAGGGTCTTTCCTTCGTATATTTTGTGTCCTTACCTACACATCTGGCTCCAACTTGAACACAACACAGTCTCCACCACATCTATCTTCAAAATGCTGTCACAAAGGAAGAGAAAATGAGGGCAACCGGAAGGCCAAAGATATTAAACCCCACATGTGACTTGAAACAGCACTTACATATAAGGCCAAGCCTTTCACTGTAGCCAAAATGTGCACTCAGCAGTATCTTCACTTTGGAGCACTAGCTGCCTGGCAGCTCTACCCTGCCAGCACAACAAAGTGATCCTCAGGCACACAGAAAGCTCAATACAGCCCTGGGCAAATCAGAGTTCTGGAAAAAAAAGTACTCTGGACACACTATTTTCTCTACCAGAAATACAACTGTATTGGTTACGTAGGCACTTAGCTCCCACTGATATGGAAACTAAAGATTTTGTCCATGTTTTCCCACAAAGCTTGTGGCACAGCAAGCATTAAATCAATACCAACTCTTGCTTGCCTTTGTGCAGGCTTTAGCAAACTTGCATTGACTTCCAAGGATATCAAAAACTTGACAACTATATCCTGAATTGGCATAGCCTTAAAGAACAAGTTAAGTTACCTAAACCACTCAAGAAATGCTGAAATTATTCTTATATTCAGACCTATAGTTGTAACCACTAATGTGAAATAAAATTCTTATGGAAATTTATACAGTACAAGGGTAAAGACTGTAACAGCAGCAGCAGTATCTGTTATCAGGGTTACCAAATTAAGAAGGAAAACAAAAAACCTGCAGACATTGATTTACAGAGAGACATATGTAAACATTCATGTAGACAAGAGATTTTTTTTTTAATATTCAGTGAATTTTAGTAGTGTAACATTAAATGCTGCTACTATTGAAGCTGAACCAAAACAATGTGAGGAAAGTTAATGAACAACCACACCAAATTGCATATATCTGGTTTCTTACCTGAAGTGTAAGTGGATGTTCACTCATCCATCATTACTGCTGTCCCAGGGCAATGCTTCAGCAACCACATAAAAGATCTGGTAAACTCCTAAGTGTTTAAAAAGAAATAGCATGTTACACAATATAAAAGCCACCAAATCCATTGCAAATAGAACAATAATATTTCAGAATTCAGTGTGACACTGAATTTGCGAGGATTTTTTTTTTCTTCTTGCATTCAAAGTTGTGATACACTTTGCTCAGCCAGAATCAGAACCACAAGTAGCACAATTACTAACAAGATTGACTACAGATGGAAAAAATCAACATGACATGGAAAAATTGATGAATCAAAAGAGAAACAGTAATCCACAGTCGGTTTGATGATTTGGCACCTATGCTCCATCTATGTATTCACTTGTTGATACTAATTTCACAATAGTTCTAGAGAAGTTTTTCAGTTCTCACAGAAAAAGAAATAACATTTCCAAATTATGGTTGCATTTTGTCCTAGGGTGACGTTATGAT
>WBNO01007187.1:0-68994 GCA_013400575.1 Peucedramus taeniatus | reverse complement strand
AAGAGAAATGTTGACAAATACGGGAAAAGGATGAATCAGCCTCCATTCTGGAAAACTTAAGGATTTCATCATCATTATTAGGGCTTCCCATGCTCTAGTACCCACCTCATGAATCTCTCATCTTCTATCTCACATTATTCAAATGAATGACTGGTTTTCGATCCTTATAAGAAAGAGTGATTACCCAAACATGAATGTCTTGTTTTCAACAAAAAGTATGACTTTAACTGGCTTTGAAAACTCACACAGCACCAATATTGAATAAACTATTTTGATGCTTCTTTCTAATTTTATTATTATATCTACTAAGAGATAATTTACCAGTCAATTGTGTAGATGCTGGATTTTAGGAGATATATTACTAAGAGTGATTGGGTGAACACCAGACAACAAGGCTTATTGTGAAAGATATATCTCTTTCTTTAGTATTCTATATTGGATTTTTATGACAAGGATTTAGCATCAGGTGGGACTACAGGCTGTTAGAGGCTTCCCCTATAGAGTCCAATAGAGCCAACGCCAGCCAGACCCACCACTGCCCAAGGCAGAGCCCAACAGGTACAGTGGCAACACCTCTAGGATAAAATGTTTAATAATGGGCAAAAAGAGCACTGCACACTGGTAGCAAGGAAAGAGGAGTGAGAATATGTGAGAGGAACAGCCCTGCAGTCCCCATGGTCAGTGAGGAAGGAGGGGCAGGAGCTGCTCCAGGTGCTGGGGCAGAGATTCCCCTGCAGCCCATGGCACAGCCTGTGGTGAGGCAGCTGTGCCCCTGAGACCATGGAGGATCACAGGGATGCAGAGATCCACCCACAGCCCATGAAGGATCACAGGGATGCAGAGATCCACCCACAGCCCGTGGAGGATCACAGGGATGCAGAGATCCACTCACAGTCCATGGAGGAGCCCATGCCAGAGCAAGTGGAAGCTCAGAGGAGGCTTTCACCCTGTGAGAGGCTCACACTGGAGCAGGCTCCTGTGGACCCATGCAGACACAAGCTCATGCTGGAGCAACTTTGCTGACAGGACTTGTGACCCTGAAGGGGATTCAAGCTGGAGCAGGCTGTTCCTGAAGGACTGGACCATGTGGAAGGGATCCACACTGCAGCAGTTTCTAAAGAACTGCAGTCTGGGAAGGAGTCAGGTGGGAGAAGATTTAGGAGGGACCACACACTGGAGCAGAGTGTGTGGAAGAGTGTGTGAACTCCTTTTCCCAAGGAGGAAGGAGCAGCAGAAACGTGATGAGCTGCCCATAGCCCACATCCCCCCTCCCCCTGCATTGCTATGGGGGAGGAAGAGGAGAAAAACCAGGACTGAAGTTGTACCTGGAAAGAAGGGAGAATTGAAGGGAAGATGTTTTAAGATTTGGGTTTATTTCTCATCACCCTACTCTGATTTTATTATTAGGTAATTTCCCTAATTTTTCCCCACATTGAGTCTGTTTTATCCATGATGGTAATTGGTGAGTGACTTCTCCATGGATTTATTTTGTCTTTCATTAAAATTTCTCTCCTCTGTACAGCTTAGGAGGGGAATTAAATAGTGAATTTGGTGAGTTCTATTGTGGTTTAAAAAACAGTCACAAAAGGGGGTTCTTCCAGGAAAATATGTGCTCCAGTTTCCAGTGGGCAGTTCGTCAGACCAAATAGAAGGGCTCTGACTTGTGATTTTAATAAAGGGACTTCTGAATCTTATTTCCAAGAGGTGAATTATGAATACTATGACCAGAACTAGAAGGGTCTTGCCTCCAGCCAGGTGGAGAAAGAGATTAACTGATTTACTGAACTCTGTGGATTGGATTCAATGGCCTGGCACATCAAACCCTGCTTGCTTTCACTTGAACGGGCATCCTGTACACATAATTGACTGCCCCAGGTTAGAAACACAGCCCTACCATCTGCCATGGACCAATCCAGACTGCCCTGGAGCAGGGTGAAGCTCTGGAACACCTGCAAATACATTGATGACATCATCATGGGCAACAAAGCAGAAGATTTTTTGAGAAAGGGAAGAAAATAGTCCAAATTCTTCTAAAAGCTGCTTTTGCCATGAAACAAATCAACAAAAATGGGCCATATAGGAGATACAGATTTTAGGAATAAAATGACAATATGGATGTGGGCAGATCCCAATGGATGTAATTAACAAAACAATGGCATCCTCTCCACCAACTAGCAAAAGGGAAACTCAAGCTTTCTTAAGCTGTGGAGTTTTGGAAATTCCAAATTCCAAATCTGATTGTAAGCCCTCTCTATCAAGTGACACATCAGAAGAAAAATTTCTAAAAGGGCCCTGAGAAACACCTAGCCTTTGAACAAAATATTTGGGAGACATTTCATGCAGCAGCTCTTGGGCCAATCCAGGCAGAAAAAGATATAAAATAATGTGGGCTATGCTACATACGGGAAGAATGATCCTATCTGGAGCCTCTGGAAGAGAGCACCAAGGGTTACTCCATGATGGGTCCTGTTGTATTGTAGGAAAGTACCAGAGATAGAAAGCAGCTGTACGTGCTGCATGTAATAAGCTGTATGTTTATTTGACAAGCTGCAGAAAGGAGAAGATTAATCAGGCCAATTTGCAGAAATGAAGGCCATCCCGCTAACTTTAGACACTGCTGACCAAAACAAATGGCCAGTGTGCTATCTCTATATTGGCTGATGGTGGAATGCCCTGTGGGGATGTTTAAGCAAGGGAAACAGAGCAGCTGGCTGTGCAGAGGCAGACCCATCTGGGCTGCTGCATTGTTGCAAGATATTGCTGTTTGTAAAAGTGCTTCACGCAGATGCCACTGAAAAATATCAGAGCAACCAGAAGATAGATCAGGCTCCTAAAATTGAAGTGACTCAGGTGGATCTGGACTGGTAAATTATTTATAAGACAGTGAGCCCATGACACCTGTGGCCATCAAGGAAGAGATACACTACAGAAACAGGCCCGTGACCAGGGGGTAGAGTTTAGCATGGACGCTGTTGCACACATTATGCATGAACATGGAGAGGTGCTGCAATCAAGCAAGCCCAATGCTTAAAGCCTCTCTGGTATGGGGAACAATGGCTGAAATCTTAGTAGGTGGAGGTGTGCTAGGCTGACTTTGCCACACTCCTACAACCCTGCCAAGGGAAGCATGTGCTTACAGTGGTGGAAGCAACAGCCACACGGCTGGAAGTATATGCCATCTCCAATGTCACTGCCCAGAACGCTATTCTAGGGCCTTGGAAAACAAGTCTTATGGCAACATGGCACTACAGAAACAACTGAGTCAGACAACTGGACTCATTTCTGAAACTTGATAGACACCTGGTCCAAAGAACATGGCATTGAGTGGCTACATCACAATCCCTATTATCCATCAACCTCCTGGAAAATCAAATTATAAAATGGACTGCTAAAGAGTACACCAAGAGCAATGTGTGCTTGGACCTCCAAACATCCGGAAAAGCATTTAGCAAAAGCCACCTGGTTGGTCAACACTAGAGGATATCATGGATAGGATCAAGCTGACCATGGCCTATCAGAACTTTTATGTACTGAAGAAAGGAATAAGGTCCCTGTAGTGCACATAAAAAATATGTTGGGGAAGACAGCTTGGGTTATACCTGCCTCTGACATAATCAGTCTGCCAGGCCTCTCAATATTTATACTTCGACCATCATTCTTCATACCAGAGGTGATAAACAGCACAAGAGGGAACATGCACATATAAATTCAATCTGGAACATCTGTAATTACCTTGAACCCTTTGAAATAACAGCACCGTGCACTGTATGACAAAAAAGACTGACATGGGACAAAAAAGACTGCCATGGTTTGACTCCTACTGGCAGCTAAGCAGCACAGTGTCAATGATTCTCATCTTCTAAGATACCTGTATGTATTTTTTAAAGATGTGTGGGCTAGATTTAATTGTGTACATCAGTGGTGCATCAACATAAGTAACCTAAGGTAGCCATGCCAGTTGTGGCTGTGCATTTTTATGATTTCAATTCAACAGAAGCCCAAAAACTACTCTGGGCATTTGCTTCTTCAGGCTCATGACAAAAAAAGAAATTATTTAAACTTGATAACTAGCACAATAATTGCCACACATATGTTTTGCAAGCACAGAAACTTTATCAATATCAGACTCATTACATTATTTATATTAAATTTGTCTCTTGTTTAAAAAACATTTCATCAGCCTGCTGTTCTGTGTTGAAAATAGAAGTCACTGCTAATTTAGCTGCAAGGTTTTATTCTCCTTTTAAAAAGAAAAAAAAATGTTTTAAAAATAGTTTAGTTGTATCATACATACTCATCAGAATCCATCTGTCTCTGTAACATTAATGAGAAATCTTGGCTCAGAATTTAAGGAGTAAGCAAGAGGAGAGACTGGATGAGCATGCAGAAGAAAAATAAGAGCTACTTCTCCCTGTAGGTGAACAGAAAAAGGATATGGCTGAGCAAGAAGTGTGAAACTGAAATGAGATAATGTGCATGTTGGAACTGCAGCAGGGAAACAGAGGGGAAATTCTGTCATTAGAAAAAAAAATAGGACAGAGGCAGGCTTGGAAGAAAACTGGTTGAAGAGCCTGCATTCAGTTAAAAACTTTCTTCTTCAGTGCCCAGAAGAGAATCCAATCAATTCAGGTCTCACTAGCCCTTGGCTGTCTGCCTATACCTGTGACATCTGCTGCTTTGTGTGCCCACAGAGAGGCTGACAGCACAGCATTGTTATTAGCTGCTCTGGTAGCTCCAAAAGTAAGTATTTGTGTAGCTAGTGTAAAGGCTGGCTTTGTAATAATATTTAACAGATTGGATGTGGAGTTCTTAAATAAATCTCCACATAATCCACACTTTTTGCAGCATGATTATCTTTGAGTAGGGATTACAAACTGGACTCCTTTTGTGTGGAAGTAAACAAGGGATACATCCTGAGTCTGTTCCTTTCGCTAATGGCAGCCAATCCATGGGACCAAAGAAGCAAATCTCCACAAAATGGCTGCAGTGAACACCAGTTCTTCAGGGTCTGCTCTGCAAAGTGGGCCTACACTCATTTCCTAATAAGACACAGCTTTGGATTCCACAATTGTTAATCACTATTACGATATCCTATCGATATCTGCTTTATTTTGCAAAGACAGACATCAGTACAAAGAAAGTCAGTATCAGAAGAAAGAGTGAAAAACATCTATTGAAGCTATAATTAAGATTACAGAGGGAAACTTAATTAGCAGATTCACAGCACATAAACAAATATACATACCTCTTATGTTTTGATGTTAAGATTTTCTTTAAGGATTCAGCTTCTCTTTTCCCTTCTTCCTAGGATCCCTTCTTCCTTCATTGATACTGCTCCCTTTTCCAATTGATGCCTTACTTTCTTAGTGCAAAACACGACCTCACCTGACCTTTCCTGCACCTTTCCTAGTCAGACCTACAATGAAACTGATTTGTAGTTTACCTCATCTGGTGTTTATCGATGCAGTACAGGGCTGCCTAATGGACAACAGTGGCTTTTTGCACATCAGTGCTGTGGGGTTTTGGATGATATTACTAGCACACAAATCAGCATATGGACAATCTGGGAAAACAATGAAACAATTGAGTTAGCAGTGTAATTAATGTTGCATAACATATATTTCCTGGTTTGTTTCTTTCTGAGTGCTTATAATTTTGGAAAGACAGATCTAGTAGACAAAACTGATGGTTACAGTTTAAAAAGTTGGTTTACTGTAGGCATGATACTACATCTGCCAGAGGACCAAGAAATAAACAGTGGTCTCTCTGGCAGATTAAAACTTCAAGACCTGTCTCCAAAAATTTAATTTTGACTGTCATCTAGTCAGAGTAACATTATATAGCCAACTTTAATCCAAACAGTACTTTGCTACCTTGTTTTTGAGTGTTTGATTTTGTAAATGTCTTATATAGAATAAAAAATAAAATAAGCCAGTTCCTTTGAATAAGTGTCAGTTGCAGCTGCACCTGTGAAGGTCCTCACTTCAGATATGTTGAATGTAAAAACTCAACCTTCCTCTATGGTGCAGAACTACCTCTTCCTGGTTTAAGGAAATTTTTCATTTTCTTTTCAAAATCCTTAGGTTAGACAGCAAAGCCTTTCTTTTGTTGCCAAGGAAGAAAAGTTTAAAATGACATTTAATAGAGTCTTATCTGCAGCTTTTGAGGCAATATTGTTACTTCTTATGTGTGGGAAATCCTAGTAGAAACTAAGGATCCAAAGTTAATATTTTTAAGGCATATTTAAAAATACTATTATTCTCATCAATTGTTTGGGTGCAGTTCAAAAGGCACTTAAAAATCACTACTTAGAACTAATATGATCTTCCTATAATCCTTTTCTTGGATCAGACATATGGGCTTTGTCTCTTTGCTTTTAAAGTATGGGTGAATGATTTGAATCTAGAAGAATATCTTACTTTGTATCAATTGTGAATTTCATGAATATCTAATCATTAGAACATGTACTTTGAAAATTTATTTCATCCTAAATAAAACCAGTAGTTTCCATTTGCATAAAAAACACCCTTTCTGTAAGTAGGAAAAAACCTTCTCTTTACAAAGAATAAAACTCATAAAAGATTCAGAGAGAGAGTAATTTCTGTTTTTGCTATGAAGCAGTTATAATAATCACAGCCATCAAAACGAATGCCCTTTTAAAATTCCTTTTCTTCCTGAAGTGCCTATCTATGATATTCCAAACAATTGTGTCTGCCTCTTGGCACCTACTTAAGATATCCCTGGCAAATGAAAACTGAATTAACAATAATACTTTTACAATCCCTAAGGCAAAATTGAAACTTTATATACTTATAGAAGAAAACAGTTATTCTCCAAATGGCTGGCAACACCATCTCCAGGCTATCTAGTAACAGATGCCAATGAAAATGATTGCACATTTCTTTATTCTCACTACATAACCTTCAGGTATAATGATTTCAGGCTCTCTGATTTTCTGGCTTATTTTCCATACATATTACATGCACTAGCCTATACACCAAAAATTGTGTCTCAGTCACAAACAGAATAGATGAAAAATATACCTAAGATTCAATTTATTGCATTGGACTACTGTATTCCATGGTGCAAATGCCACATCCCCCTGAGGAACTAAAGGACTCCAAAGGCTGAGTCTGGCCCTTCCCAGAAATGGTAACTGAAGCCCAGAAAAGTCCATTAAAGTTTGTGCTGTAACCCTCCTACCTGCACTGGCATATTTTTGGGCAACTTTTGACCATTTTGACTAATTTTACCCTTTACTAGGCCCAGGGATTTTCTCAATGCCTGGGTGGCCTTTGATCTCTTCTCTTTGACTTGACAAAGCAGCTCTGCCTTAAGGGTCAACTAAGGAAATCTTGCACTCACAGCTGTAAACCTGGCACCTATGTGTAAGTACCTGCTATGATCCTGCTTATCTAGGTGACTCTTACTTTTCTTGCTTAGTAAATTCATTGGCTTAAATCCATGGGAAGCAAGTGCTCAGACATATGAATGATATCTATAATATAGATTAATAAATAATACATATATTGTTCATCACAGTGTGTAATTTATCTAGTGTGCATTATGGATAATGGTGTTCCTTTTATGCCTTTAATATTTGAATACACAGAAGTATCTTTGGCAATATTTCTTGCAGTCTAAATTCTTATTGTTGGAATCAAGAGAATAATTAAGTGCCTTCAGGAATATTTTTTGAAGTTATACTAATTTTTTCTTACTTCTAAGGAAAACTCTAAAATCAAATTAATCTATTGAAAACAGACTGAAAACAGATAGACTGGAATCATTATGTTCATATCACCAAGTATCTCAAGGATCTTCCTCTCTTCCCTGACTCTCAAGCAGAAAGACTTAACAATTTCTACCACTAAAGTGCTATCCCATTTCTATATACACTAATCTACCAGATTATCTACATCTATTTGTATGATAATTGGATCCTTTCCTAAATTAACAATAATTTGCACAACTTGGAAGTAAATGTACATAAATTAATTCAGAATAAAACCATATACCATTAAACAAAACTGATCTTAACAACCTTTCCTGAACCACTCATTTAATTGCTTTTGATCCTACTGATTCTTATTCATGACTTTCTCTATCTTTTGTTTATCAATTTTTCAATTCTAGGACTAATCCCGTCCTCCGCCATTTTAAATTGGAATTTGCCTTTGCATGAAATTCAGTAATGTAGTTTCATTGTATTACATTTGTCTGCAAATACGGATCAAAGAAGGATATTTGTTTAGAATGACATTTTCTAGGCAATGTACATGGACTATCTTAATAACAGCTAATAAGACATATATCATGATATCCTAATTCACAAAAAAAAATTATATTAGGTGAAAAAAATTATCCATCTGTTTCACAGTCCTCTCTGATCATGTCAATTGTTTCAGCAGAATTACTTGCTGACAGTAGAGGCATATTCTCAAATACTTAGCAATTTAGAATGACAGAATTATAGAACGCTTTGTGTTGGAAGGGACCTTAAAGATCATGTGGTTCCTACCCCCTGCCATAGGCAGGGACATCTCCCACTAGACCAAGTTGCTCAAAGCCCTATCCAACCTGGCCTTGAACACTTCTAGGGAAGAAGCACCCACAACTTCTCCAGACAACATGTTCCTGTGCCTAGCCACCCTCCCAGTAAAGAGTTTCCTTCTATCAAATGTAAATCAACTCTCTTTCAGATTGAAACCATTACTCCTTGTCCTAGCACTTCACACCCTTGTTAAAAAACCCTCTCCAGCTTTCTTGTAGATCCTCTTTAGGTACTGGAAGGCTGCTTTAGGGTCTCCCAGGAACATTCTTTGCTCCAGACTAAACAACCCGACACTTCCTCTGGTGTAGAGACAAGAATGTCCTGCAGGACTGTCTCAAAACAGTCTCTGCTCAAGTCCAGGTAGATGACATCTGTTGCTTTTCCCTTGCCCACTGACACTGTAACCCCATCGTTGAAGGCCACCAATTCTGTCAAGCTTGATTTGCCCTTACTGAAGGCATTTTAGCTGTCACAATTCACCTCCAAGCTTTCCATGTGCCTTAGCATAGTTTCCAGAAGGATCTGCTCCATGACCTTGCCAGCCACAGAGGAGATACTGACCTACCTCTAGTTCCCTGGGTCTTCCTTTCTTTCTAAGAAAGAAGATTGTCTTTCTCCCTTTCCAATCAGTGTGAACGCCTTTGTACTGCCACAACTTCAACTGCTCAATATCCTTTTCATAAGTTTATAAGCTTTCATAAATTTATACTTTCATAAACCTTCAAAAAGAATGTAAATAGTTGACTCTTGATCATTCTGTGGAAATTACTATGCTAGATATGTGTCAGAATGGCTCTGTAATTTCTCACATTTATATTCTAGATAATTTATATGAAAAACAGAACCAAGTTACATGTCCTATTGTTTCTTAAATCCTCTAATATTCCAGAATTGGTATTTTTCTACTGTAACTTCCATATCTTATGTTTTTATGGTCTTCTTAAATTATACAAAAGTGGTCACAAATCTGTTTACATTTTTAGGCAATGCAATCTCAAATATATATATTTATCTCACTTCCTGGCCTGTGGAATGAATACAACTTTTACTTCTTATAATCATTCTTAGGAAAAAAATTACCACAGTTAATATTCAGGAAATTCTATGCTGAAGTGATGAAAAATGTTTTAAATTAAGATGTCCTTACTTTTGTTCAGTTTCTTCCTTGTTTGGGCAACAATAAGCGTCAACATGACTGGTTGTACAGCTGCTGTCACAGATCTAGAACAGCAATCCTGATGTTAACCACATGTGGAACTTCTTTTTATCCTGAGGTTATGCTTTGATTGAAGTGCAGCATTGATGTCACTAATGTGTTCAAAAGGATATTTTCCATTTATTTCAAAGGACTGTAGATTCTAACACAATTTAAAACTCTGAATGTACTATATATCATTCCTCCATTGACAGAAAATCTTTGTCTTCACAGCTACCACTTAGGAATCCTCTCAGACTACAGGATTACAATACTGCATCTGATTCACAGCCTGATAACTTCTCAGAGTTTTACTGTAATGTTTTAACTCCAACCTTCACAAACTCTCCTTTCTACAGTGAGAATTTTTTTGCAGGAAATAATCTTGGTTTTTATCACTTGTGGGAATGTAAAGATAATGGAAAATTAGAAAGTCGTTAAAACTGTATTTTAGGGGCTATTTAGCTGTCTTAAGATTTGTTTTACATATGTCTACAATACATAAGAAGTAGAGATAAATATGAACAAGTTAAAATACAAAGTACCTTCTGGGTATATAAAAGCAGCAGAATTCAGTACTTTGTAATATTTCTACACTTTGTTCAGCATATATTTTTTCCTATTTTGCTGAAGGAATATAATTACTTTTAAGGACATCCCCACTCCTTAACTAAATTAAGGCATTTGATTCTAAACATTGTAAGAACAATCTTTTTAATCTAAATTCAGACTTCAAATGTAAATGTCCAGTCCAAGCTAGCCAAATACAGTGGAGGCAATTGTCTCCAGATTATTTATTAGAGATTCAAGGAAGGATGCCTATATTTCTGGGACAAAATCAATTGGACAATGCACAAATGTGCTCCACAATCTCAAGAGAAACAATTTTCTTGTTTTTTCTGACCCAGGCCACATACTTTACACAATACCTTTAATAAGCAGGTTTATGTCACCAATTCTTTGTTTTAATAAATACTGTGGCACAAGAGTAGCAGGATAGTGCTACCAGCAGTCACAGCAAAACCCATACCAGTATGAAGTACATCTTAAAATTATTTTCCAAATATATTTGACAGGGAATCTATAAAAAAATTATAGACTGCTGTGTGCTAACCCTGGTAAGCAGCTCAGTCCTACACAGCCCCTAACTCACTTTCCCTGGTGAGATAGTGGAGAGAATTGGAATGTTAAAAATGAGCAAATTATTGGGTTAAGACAAGTTTAATAGATAAAGCAAAGGTGTGATTTTTGGTTTTGCATCCAGGAGGGGTTTTTTGTGTGTTTTTTGGGGGCAATAGGGGGATACAGAGGTGGCTTCTGTAAGAAGTTGCTAGGAGCTTTCTCCATGTCCAAGAGAAAGAAATGTTAGCCCTGTTCTTAAAAGGATCCACAAGATTTTCATTATATTTTTCTCTACCTTGTCCAGCTGAGAAGAGGGAGATATACAGCAGCTTTAGTAGGCACACTGTGTCCAGGAAGGATTAAGTCACCACACTTTTCATGTAAACAGAACAAAACAAGTAATTCCCTCACCCCTTCCCATCAGCTGGTGTTCAGCCATCTCCAGGAAAGCAGGGCTCCATTGTGTGTGAGAGCAGATGCTTGGGAAGACAAATGGCATCCCTCTGAACATCCCCCCTTCCTGCCTATTTCCTCCAGCTTTTATTGCTCAGCACAATGTTGTACATTATGGAATATTCCTTGTGTGGGTTGGGGTCAGCTGTCCCTCACAACTTCTTCTGGCCTCCAACCTGTTCACTGCCAGGACATCATGAGATAGGGTTGATGTTGTGTAAGCACCATTCAGCAGAAACTGAAACATTGGTGTCTTATCAACACCATTTTGGTCACAAATACCAGTCACAGAACCCACAAGCTACTACAAAGAACTAAATTTATCCTAATCAAACCCAGTATATAGAAGAATTAAGCCCTCTCCATTGTAAAATGCATTTATAATAAATAAAGATTGAACAATTGCTTTCAAAATATATAATAGACTGGCAATAAATTATAAAAGTTTAAAGAATTTATTAGCTAGGTCAAAAGCTTTCAAAATATTGGTAAATGGTAAAAAATCACATTAGAGTTCTTTTCCAGCAATTTTTTTTCCCAACTGGAAGTTTAAGAAAGTAAATAACATGTGTTTTTTCTAATGGCATCAGTTATTCATTTGCAATCTTTCATGACATGAAGTAAGAAATTGAATAAAATAGGGAAAAATGTGAGTCATGCCTTATTTGTCTAGATGCCTCTCCTGAAGTTAGAACCATCTGCAACATTTATTTGCTACATTAGACAAATGAATGATTTTTCATTCCCAGGGCTAAACCCATTTTTAATTTAATTCAAGAGCACGTAGAGCTTGTCCTCTGTAAAGACTTCTGCAACTATTCTCCTTTTACTCTGACTTTGCCTCAGGGCCTATGTCTTTAAACTGCAAAATACAAAAAGGTATCCTTTTACTAATCAAAATAAGAGCCAAGTTTCAAAAAATTGAGTAAGTATTTCATTAAAACATATAGCAGATGTACAGAAAAAAAACTTAGCATTCAGCATATTCAGTATATGTGTTGATGTCGACTATGTCAGGATGTATCTCATTTATCATTGCTAGACCTTTACCTGGGTTTAGTAGATTCAGGCAAATTTAGTGCAGAAAAATCTATCAAAGGCTTTTAAATACAATCCACAGTATGACTCAGTAAGCTGCAAGGCCACAGTTAACTATATGCTAAAAGACTATTTAGAGGAAATATTTCTATAAACTCTGTGCTTATATTCTTTTCTTCTAACTCTCTAATAGAAAATAAAAAGAGAGAAAATGTGTCTACTGTATATTACAGTATCAGAATATATTTTCTCTATACTTATGTCTTTATATTCCTGTTGTATATTGTATCAGCCATTGTTGCAGACAGAGTGCAAGCCTAGGAAGGCCTTTCTTTTGATCCAGTATGGAATCATTTTCCTACAATCCTAGATTCTTAGCCTCATTTACCTACACGGGAAACATCTGCAGCAGACCTGCAGGGTGCCCAGAATTTTTTTGAGGAGGATAGATCCAGGCAATTTTAAATTGTGGCTCATCTGACCTGTTGAATAACACCACTGTATTCAGAAAAATTTAGGGCTTATAACCTACAAATCCCAGCCAATAGGCTGCATTATCTTTTGTATTTGTGCTCAGTGATTATGTCTGTATCAGACGTTTTCATCCTCACTTGTGCTGTGTGGCCAGACAAAATACAACAGGCAGCTGGAATACATTTTTGTGTGATATCATTTTTTCAATAAGCTTCTCTGCTGATTGATTTATTGCAAGTATAGTAGGAAGTGAGGCATTTATTCTCTGCCACCAAATAAATTGACTGGTTTTGATTAAAATTTTTATGGAAAATGACAAAATTTATGGGTGGAACCTAATTCTCTCAGAATTCCCACTTCATTAGCCAACCTTTGACTGGCTCTGTCCAGAAGACCTTTGTTGGGACCTGTGATTTCAGTGTGGTTTGGCATCATAAATAGCAAGGTGGAGTTGAGCTACGGTCCTGCAGAATCTCGTGGTTGATCTATTCTATGCTAATGAGCAGAAGTGGATCTTGAACATACTTAATATTATGCATAGTTTATATGAAAATTCTGGCAAAAAGAAATTCTATACTTTTTTTTTTATTTAGAAAGATAAGCAAAATAGAGTTTCTTTGTACATATGTATCAATCACTAAATTTCAAGTGTCTTCTTTCTGGCTGAGCTTAACTCTAACTTGCATGAGGAATTTCACAACTTAGTTATTTTTCCATCAAATTCATACTGCAGGAAGAGTCATCAAAGACAAGGCAAAAAGGACCACAGAGCAATGCCAAGACTACAACAATGGCTGGATAATGATCTGAAATTTCCTCCTCTACAAATATAATTTAAAAATCTGAATTCAGGAAACTTATGAAAATGAAAAAATACTTTTCTTGACAGGACAGAGAAATTTCTAAACCTCCTACCCAAGTTCTAAGTGTGAGAACTATGTCAAAATATCTATCCAATAAATGCTACTAAGGGCAATGGCAATTAAGCTCTGAAACACAGAATTCAGAATAAGACAATGATCCAAGTGGTTAGATACATAACAATACATACAATATATCTACAACATGATAACTCTTCCGCACTGAATGGCTATTCAAATGAAGAATTAATTCTTAATCTATGTCAAAATCTGTTGGTAAATTATTTTCTTTGCAACTTTTGAGAGGGAAATAAAGGTATACAGTGATCAAGATATAAGTTAGCCATCAGCACACCAGCAATAACTTTCATGGTATGCAATAATACTTTTTTTTCTGGATTATCTGCCAAAAACTGCTGTTTGGAGGTTATTCTTCTCCATCTCTTAATAATCTACCCCTTCCAGAGGAAACAAAATCCACTGAGGTTTGTGGACACAGCACTCCAGATGTGTTCCCAGAAGTGCTGATTAGAGAGGAACAATTATTTCCTGCAACCTGTAGGCTGCATTCTTGTTCACAATGTCCAGAGAGCTGTTGCCTTTTTTTGCATTATTTTCCTGCAAAACTACTTTCTGATGAGTTGACTGCAGCCTGCACTGGTGCATGGGATTTCCCTTCTGAAAGGCAGAATTTGGCACTTCATGGAACTTCAGTCAGACCACTACTCCAGTCTGCTGAGGTCTCCCCAAAATAGCAGTCCTGCCCTCCATCTAATTGACTGCTAATTTTGTATCATCTTCAAATTAGCTGTAAGTGCTTTCTAGCCCATCTATCAGTTCATAAACAAATGTAAATTGGTATTGGCTCCACTTGGCTCTTCACCGACCCAAGACAGGCAATTCTTTATATTGCTGCCACAAGCCACTGAGCCTGGTGGTCCAGTCAAGTATTCACCTACTTTAGATTCCACTGTACTGGATTTGTGTGCCCAAGTTTTGTCAGCAGGGAGCCAGTTCCTGGCTACAGGGGCTTCTGTGAGAAGCTAGTAGAAGTTTCTCTTATATATTTCCTGGTCAATGCCAGGCAGCTTCAAGACAGACCCACCAGTGGCCAAGGTCAAACCCATCAACCAGAGAGGTAAAGCCTCTGTAGTTATATATTTAAGAAGGCAACAGTTACTGTGCAGGATCAAACTGCAGAGACCAGAGGAGTGAGAATATGTGAGAGAAACAGCCCTGCAGACACCAAGGTCAATGAGGAAGGAGGGGCAGGAGGTGCTCCAGGTGCCAGAGCAGAGTTTCCTCTGCAGCCCATGGTGCAGACTACGGTGAGGCAGCTGTGCCCCTGAGACCATGGAGGTCCATGGTGGAGCAGAGATCCATCCACCTGCAGCCCCTGAAGGGCCCCATGCTGGAGGAGGTGGATGCCCAAAGGAGGCTGTGAACCCTTCCCTTCCACAGGGAAGCCTGTGCTGGAGCAGGCTCCTGGCAGGACCTGTGGACCCATGGAAAGGGGAGCCCATGCTGTGGCAGGCTTGCTGCAGGACTTGTCTCCCTATGAGCAACTTACTCAGAGATCTGATGAACTGACACAAAATCCACTCTCTGTCCCCCTGTACCACTGAGGGAGAGGAGGCAGAAAATACCAATAGTGAAGATGAAGAAGGGAGGGGTGGGGAGAAGGTCTTGTAAGTTTTAGTTTTGTTTCTAATTATCATACCCTGATTTGATTGACTGTAAATGAGATTATCTTTTCTCCCAAAGCTGAGTCAATTTTGCCCATCATGGCAACTGGTGAGTGATCTCTTCCTGCCCTTATCTTGACTCACAAGCCTTTTGCTTTATTTTCTGTCTCTTTTCCAGTTTAGGAGGGGAGTGATAGAGCAGCTTTGGTGGTACCCTGGAATCCAGCCAACATCAACCCACCACTTCCATTGATACAAATCATAAATGTTGCTGCAAAAGTAGCATTTCAGTAGAACAACTATCCCTTGATTAGTCTGACCAAATTTCAGTTTAACTGGGAAGGAGCTATGAAAATATAGAGACTTAGGATTTTCTCTTTTAGCCAGAGACTGTATTTACACTGACAAAACAGGGATCCTAGACAACTAGCTTAAGCTACAGATTGTTAAAATGGAAAAATTAAGTGAGATAAATCCATTCACACTTAAGAAAATTCCATTTAAAACTATAGAGAGTGACTGACCTAGCAACCCTTCAGAAACAGATCCAACTATCTGCAAAGAGGGACCTATAGACCACCAACTGGAGAGGACTTGAAGGACAGTCAGAATGCTCAGAAGTGTGGAAAAGTTCTCACACAAGGAAACACTCAGAAACCCTAAGTTGTTTTGCCTCTGCAGTTCTGTCTGAGTCTATGGTGGAGACAGAAAGAAGCAATGAGCCTGAACTGCAGGAAGAAAGGTAAGAATCAGGTGTTAGGAAAAGGCAAGTAAAGGAAGCACTTGAGCACACTGCTGGACATAGCTATGGAATATTTCAGTCCCTTAAGAACTGACTAGAGAAAATTGTATGATGCCTTGGGGTGCCCTCAGTCTTAGGATATCTTGCAGTCTTATTTTCTATATTTGCCAGTGCTGTGGTTGTTGCACTAGCAGGTGCTTCTAGATAAACATACCTCTTTTTTGTGGCTAGCTGGAGAAAACCTTTTCCCCTCTCATCAAGCATGAAGCAGCTGTGTACCAAGCTATTTGATCAATCTGGATGAAAATATAAAATCTGGCCCTCAAGAACTCTTGCCGTGACAGCAGGCAGCATCACAAAATTACCATTTTTCCTTCTGACTGTTGGTAGAAAATAAACAATGCATTAATTCTTTTATAACTGGTATAAAGGAGTTCTATAAAGGAGCAATTGATTTTATTTTTTTTTATAAAGTTACTTTCAAGCATGGGATTATTTAACCAATATTTACAATTCACTTTAGAATATTTAAGCAGAAATATTAAAAGTACCTAAATGAAATAATCTTTAGATCTACATTAGTTTAAATTAAATACTTTTTGGTACTTGAGCATGTCATAAACCATAATACTGTGTTGACCAGTTAAGTAAAATTAGTTATTTAATGAAAGTTTCATTTATCAATGAATGAAAAGAATCTAAGCCAGTCTTATTGGGAATGTCTGTGTAACAGATATGAGTAAGGTACTCATTATGAATTCATACTTATGGCTAGTAGTCCACACCACCTATTCTTATGGACCTATTTTGAGTACATACATCAAACTATCTAAAAAACTATCGTAAATAAATCCTGGATGCTCATTACACTTAACAAGGATATGGGGCTTATGGTTACATTTGAAAGTAAGTTTTCCCAATTCCTTTAATGTATGATTTATGTTTGCATTCTATTGCATTGGTTTAGTTCTCCTCAGTGTGTACTTGAGTTCTTCGAGGAAATATTTCATACCTAAAGAGCCCTCATCTCTAGGTGACCTTGAACCCAAAGGGTTGTGTCCACCAACAAGACTAAAAATGAAGACCTGATAGAAAATGAAAAGACTTATTAGCTAACCAATAAACAGCCCAGTTGTGAACATCAGAACTGACTGGTCATCAAGACACATATCCTGTGCTACCTAGAACTGTCAAGGAAAAATCAATGCCTCAGCAGCTGCATGGATTTTCTCTGCAAATACGGCAACTCCTGCTGCCAGCAGGGTGCCCCAAGACAGGTTGCTGCAAATTAACAAACAAGACATTCACCTGGAAAAGTTCAGCAGAGGATCTCTCATAACAGAAATCACCAGGCACACTCTCTACCGCAATAGGGAAGACAGATACACACTTTGTTCAGATCGTCTTTCCAGATTGTCAGGAGGCCAGACCCAAAATCAGGTATAACAGTAGAACTAGAATGGTTACCACTTAATTGTTGTGCAAAACCTGCTGGACTGTATAAATGAAGGAAATCAGTTCCTTCAGAAAAGTATGACATTTCTCTGAATTTAGAGTATCATGAAGGGTTCCAGGAGTGGCATTTTCTGGATCCAAACATGAATTTTATGTGCTGTATGAGTGAAACTTGGATGACCAGATTATGAGATTTATCAGTCAATGAATAAACCACCATATTCTTCCCATCAAAATGTAAAACCGTCCAGTGGGAGCCTCAGACTTATGAAGAACAAGGCAAGCCACAAGGCATTTTCATCTTATCCAGAATTGCTGCAGAAAATTGCATCAAAAATCACACTATTCTCATGATAGCTTTACAGATAATGTCCCCCAAGCACTCATGACTCCTAGACAATAAAAGTGGAAATATGATGAAGTTATGAGACTAAGGGACATATGAATGTCCATTTGTACCTAAAATAAAAGTATGAGCTTTCTACATAATATTATATTTTTTGCACTTTCTTAGCACAAAGAATAGCCTTAGCCTTTTATTCAGCTTTCCTTCTGTAAAGGTAACTTGCATTTCCTCCAGATAAATTTTGTTGGTATTAGAAATTTTAAAATTAAAAGAGCTGCATAAGCAGAAAGGTTATTCTGTTATAGTGGGGAGTTCATATATAGTTTGAGGTTGGAAAGTAAGAAAAGATGAAAGAGAGGCCCCTTCACTTCAACAGCTGAATTCCAACAGCAGTTGGAAGAGGGAGATAAGATTAAAACCTTGACCATTCATTAAATGTTCCATTTAGCTGAAGTATTCCTTATCTTTTGGCTTTATTAGATAAACTTCTCTAACACAAACTGTAATTATAGGAAGTATTTCAGGAAATTGTTACAGTACAAAAGAACATTTTACAATAACAGGCAGGGTAAATACTGTAGTCATTAGCAGGTTTAACTCTTCTGAGGGGTCCATACTTGCCCTGGTCACTGGCTGATGTTCAAGGGGAATGAACATTTGTTTTTAAAGATTATTTAATATTTTTGATAACACTTTGCCAATACTTACTTTGTAAATCTTTTATAGTAAATCTTTTCCTTCTCCACCCCAGAATTAATTCTTCAGACATATCTCATTTTCTTTTTTCTACACTAGTATATCTTCAACTCCTCCTATTGGCCTTTGTTATCTTATACTACTTGAAGCCAATGGTGAGAGGTACCAAAGAATAAATCACCATAAGTCAGTGCTCATTTTTGTAATTTATATTGCTTAATGAATCCATGGAAAGCAAAATATTTTTCACTTTACTTATCTTAATCAAAAATCAATATGAATTTTTTCAGAAATAGTCTAGCAAAATTTGATCTTATCAATACATGCCAGCTAGATAATTCAGTACTAATGTCATATATTTTCCATGTTAATATAAAATATCATGCAAGTTAATAATTAAGTTATTGCCATTTTATTTCTCACAACCCATAGAACTGTGATTAACTAATATGTAGTTAGCACTTGATAAGCAAATAACGACAACAGTAATAATGCTAAAAATGCTAACAGTAATACAGCCTGTAATTCACATGCCCTGTTTCTCCCACATGTAGTAAGTGCCTCACTTAAGTGAGTGCAACATTTCTTCCTGTGGCCCAGGTATTGCATTTAACCTCTGGCTCATGACATAGTAACACTACAGATTACAGAAAACAAGGAGATGCTCAGTATGAAGCTGGGATTGTTTTAGCCCTCCTTTCCAAGTAGTAGTAGACAACATTCCCACATGGGCAGTCGTCCATATTGCCCAGTTCATCTGTTTCAATTGTGCCAGGAGGAATGCTCAAAACAACGAGTGATAGGAATTAACAACTGAGTTGTATCAAATGCTCTTGGATTATATGTATAAGAGTAAAATCATTTTGTAAAAGTTTTCCTTTCACAATGATGAAATATGTAGATGAATCAAAAGGGCCTTATCCCAGACTGAAAAAAATAGGCAGACAGATAGACAGATAAATAGATTCTTATGAAGAAATTTCTAATCAATACTAGGAGAATTCCAAGCATTAGTATTAGCTGTTAATTTGTTTTTATTGTTATGAAGGATCTCTAATTATTCACATTTTTCATTACATGCAAAATACATTGAGCTTTCTTATTGAAAATGTCTTATCAAATTAGATTACAATGACTTTTTTTTGCATCCTGATTGTATATAGGTAAGGAGGAAGCAGGTTTCAAACAGCTTTAGGGGTCTTCATGCAAAGTCATAATACATAGTAGGATGGAAAATTAGAACCCTCCATTTCCTTTCTATTTTCAAGAGTTCTCTATATGCTAAAAATCACATAAACTCTACAAACCCAAACCAGCACAACTGTCCAAGTTATTCAGAATTTTTTTTAATTAAAGATTACTTTCCTAACCTTCTCTGGGTTTCTTTGCTGACTGATTCATTTTCATTACACACATTCTGTTCTCTCCAGCTGCTTTGCCTGGTAGCATTCACAGACTTATTTAGCATTGCTGAGGTTTCCTTACCTTGTGCTGACAAGGATTTTAGAGGCCTGTGGCTGGAGGCTGGTGTTCAACATTTACCACAAGTTTGTATAAAGATCTGATCAGCAGTACAGTTAAATTTCCTTAGAATTTCTTCACTCTAAAAAATAACTAACCCTTCAGAACAATTGTGGATAATGTGAGTGTATTTGTTCTTAATGGTTAAGAAGTTATTTTGACTGTATTTTTAAAAATCTTTGAGATTTTATGTTTGTAAAAGAAAATGTAAAAAAAAATCCCTTGCTTTAGTTCTTTTAAAAATTACTATCTGCAGTATAAATTCATAGCCTTGTAAAGATGTTCAAGTTCAAATAATTAATATTTAAAGCATTTTAAACCAATTAGTTCCACACATTCTTTTTAATAGAAAAAGTTCCTTTTTTCTCCAGCACTTACTAGCTCACTGACATTACCAAGGTTGTTGGAAAAAAAATTATTTCTTAGTGGCAGCAGTAAAAATGAGTAAAAACTTACATATGTTCAATTCCCAACTATATATTCCAAATAGTTGAGTACACACATGTCAACAGCTTTTACTGGAACTACTCTGAGGCTTCCACATCCAAACTGAGTCCATGCACTGGGTGCAATTACCAACTGCAAGCCACTGTTGTGCAGATAGCTTCTTACCAAAAGTGAAGACCAAGAGTCTGTATTAAACTAACACAGCCAGGAGCAAAAACTGTGCTCAGTCCTTAATCCAAGCAGCTAGGAAGCAAAGAACAAGCCCAATGGAGCCACTAAATACTGAAAGGATATTTGTATAACAATATAGCTGGATGCTCTTGTATATAATGCATACAAAGAAAGAGGTTTATCATTTGTTTTTGCAGTAACTGGTATACTTTGAGGAGTCACTGCCATAAAAGTTTATGAGTACCCACCAATCCTCTTGTACAGCTAGCCAAAGACAGGTACATTCAGCAAGTTTGAAAGGAGTACATGTGAATTTCCTTTTCTTGAAGTGAAGGAATATTTATAGTGGAAATGCAATCAAAATACAGTCTGCATTAATCTACTCTTAAAACCCTCTTTGACTATTCCTGTGCAAGAAAGAGAGTGAGGCAATTAATCTGATGTTCTTGGTGGGGAAGTAAAAGCTGTTGATGGCTAAAATACTATTCTGGCACAAAGGAATTTGCCAGCAACCTCTTTAATTACATTGTGTCTGCAGGGACATGGTGGTGTCATGGACAGGCCAGAGGATTATCTTAAAGTAGCTGAGAAATACCCATAAGAAAGTTATGTCCTGAAATCTTTATCAGGGACACAAGAAGATGGAGAAAATACTAGAATTGTTGCTTAGTGCTTTCATGAATTTATTGTAAGTGAAATTATTAAGTGATTTTCATGTTCTCACATATACTTCACCACAAGCAGATACCAAAACTGAAGAAAACCATTCAGGATTCTCCTTCAGAGGAAGAAAGTTCTATGAGAAGGTAACTGATCCCACATATCTTCACTTTCTGCCGGTATCTCAGAGTGATTTAATTTTAGTCTTTATAATCTTCCAGGGACAATTCCTTTAAGACTGACTTTGTAATGATTATTAACATAATCTACCCCTGGCTAATGCTCTTCTTCAGACCAGCTGCTTCTCCTTGCACTAGAGATTTCCATGGGGAAAATGAGTTATGATTCTCAACGCAATTATTAGTCTTTTTTATCTCAGTCACCTTTTATACAAAAAATTTTACTTACCTGGTAACTCTGGTGCTATTACATTCTCATTTCTTATCACATAACATGGCCAAAGTGTAGCAGCTGCACTTACACCGAGCAGAAGAACATGTGGCTCAGTAGAGGCACAGCAGGAGTAGGAAAGCAGAGAGTGCTGCTGTCCTTCTAAAATGGCATACTGTAAGGAGCATAGAGCTGTTACAACCTTAAATTAAATGTATAAAATTACAGCCCTAAACCTACTCCCAGTTTTTGTCATATTCATGATGTGACTTGTGTCTAATATAGCTGTCTTTCTAGAGTGATTGCACAGATTAAAAACTGGTTAAATGAATAGATGTCTTAAAATAGATTAACAAAATAGAATAAAATAGATAAACTATGAAGCTCCCAGCAAAATATTCCATACAATCCTTCAAATGTTGCATAGTTAAGTTATAAGCTCTCATTCAAAAGAAAAAAAAACATTTAGGAGTGCTCCCAATACCATAAAACGTTGCAACTACATATGTGTGAACAATATATAAAACCTCCAGAAAAGAAAATGTTTGGTTTTCAGATATTTTGCTCATAATGTCGCATATTTTAGTGCTCTCTGATTCTTCTCTTCTCCCAGGCAGTAAGAAAATTTGCTGTCATATCTATTGTAATAATTTGCAGTTCCCATTTGGTAAATTTAAATGCATCCATAGTGGTCAGATAGCTCCACTAGCTTCTCTCCTTGCAGAGACTTCTAAGGTGATGTGACTATTCCCAATAAGAATAATAATATGAATAAGGATATTACAAAACTTTCGGGTCATCATCTCCCTAACACTATTACTACTGAATCCAATCAGCATTTTAAACTATTTCTGGCTTCACTGCCACTGGCTATATTATCATCATTCCTATTTCAAAGTTCCCCTTTACCTCAAGAATATGCACTGAAGATTAATGATAGAATTATCATACGGCTCAGAGGGAAATGCTGGGTAATTTTTCCAGCAAGATGCTGACTAGTTGCAAAGCCTGAAAATAAAGAGCAGGCCTTCCCAGCAGGTCCAAGGAAAGTGAAACTCAGAAAAGTAGGTGTCCTTTGCTGACTCCTTTTAGAGGACAGGAAGAATGAAAGGTTTTGTCTACAACAGCAAAAAATACAACGCTGGTACAGGCTGCAGCTCAGAAGTGTGGTCATCCATGCTGTCAGCACTCCAGCAACCTGCAAGCTCTGCTTTGGGATGAAGGGTAAGGTAGCCTCAGGTAGCAACATTATGTGCTTCCTTTTTCCTGATGATATGCTAAGGACAGGTCAGAAAACAGAGCTGACCTGACCAGCTATTATTGCTGCTACACAGAACTCATGCCACTGTCTTTAACAAACTCTTCTTCAGATTGAATCTGGGAGTGGTGCTGGTGCTGCCATTCAAGGTCACATCCAATCACATAATGGGTGATGCAGGAATGTGTCGAGGTTAGGAGATCTACTACCACACCAAATGTAATGAAAGTGAGAGCAAAGCCAGGCCATGAAAATCATTCAAAAGTAACCTTTAGTGTGAGAGGCTTCAGTATCACCAGTTATTCATCTTACTAAAGAGAAGGTGGATGAATGCCTTATCACTGTATGCATTTACTTGTTGATGAGAGACACATCTGACAAAGGCATTCCACAATCAGGTAGAATGCATTTTGAATTCAAACAAACTGGCTCAGAATACTCTGCAGTTTTCTAGAAGGAAAAGCAAGGATTGAAGAAATAGTTTGGGTTTTGAGATTTCTTTGCGGGACTGGGACAAATATGATTGAAATTCCATTTTTGACGGGCTGCAGAAGAGAAGTGCCTGTATTCATGTTTACATGTCTGTAGAAATGATGGAAATTGTAACAAAAGTCTAAAACCAACATGGTTTTCAACATTTTCTATGAGAGTCAGGATGTGAAGGGGTTTGGTTTTGGTTTGGAGTTTGGGTTTTTTGAGGTTGGGGGGAGGGGTTGTTTGTTTCCCTTAATAATGTACATATGTTCAGAAATATTTAAACTTCATATTACTTTGCATTCTTGAGAAAGATGGAGGTTGTTATCACCTGTTATGTGTCCATCTTTACCTTGAGCTGAAAGACCAGAAGGATGGAATCTGTTCTGCAGTAGGAGAATGTTTTTTCCAAGTAAGTGGTCAATGAATCTTTCTCTCTGGTTCAAAGCCACTATCAGATAAACAAACTGCTCATCTGTTCAGTTTTTTAGGATTTTCTGAAATGTTTTTTTAACTACTGAATCCTGGGCAAGGTGCAATCATCTTGAAGTATCTCAGCAGAAACTTGTGGAACCTCTTTCTCACTGATAGTTTCCTGTGGCTTAGCTGTTCAATATTTTGACAATCACAATCTCCAAGTCTAATCAAAGTCATTTGGATTCCTATAGGAATTTCTGAGTGTAAGTTAATCTACTGAATACACAGAGTCAGAAATGATCTAAAGGTCTCCCACAGCTTTATGCTCTAAGTACCTGTTTAATTAATGGCCCCATCACTTGCACATTCAAGTGTAAACCAGGCAAACTGTTGTGGTTTTACTCAGTTATGAACAAAATCTATGCAAAAGCAACTAATTTCACTTTGATTCACCCCTTCCCCCCTGCCCCTGTCCTGAGTCTTTTTGGTTTCCAAGAAACAAGCCTCTAATATCAAAATGAGTTAGAAAAGTGATTACATTTCAGGCTACTTTAGTTCTGAGAGAAATCAACAAATTAAAAAGAAAATATTTCACATTCAGCAGAGAAGGATGAGAAAAAAATGGAAAAATTACAGTAAACCCTTAAAGAAAGAAAGCACACCTGTTCTTGAAATGAAATCCCCTATATCTCATTTACAAATGTGGATAAAATGTATTTGTCAAAAAAAAGCACAAGTGAAAAGCAAGTGATCAGCATATTTCATATTTCTGTAAAATATAATACTCCAGGTTTGTGCTAATCTTCTTATGAATCTTCTTTTAAGGTACTTTACTGTAAATAAGAAAAATACATTGCTTATATAATTTAAAATGAAGTAATATTGCATAGCTATAATATAGTATATTTGGTGCATTTAGCTTTTTTCTGAAGACAGGTGCACACAGGAATCAGTTCTGCCCTCACTTCAATACTTCATCAGGACCTCTTTGTGAACAGCTGGTGCACAGAACTGCTGGTGAAGGAGCAGGAGAGGGCAGACATCTGCTGTGCTGCATGAGCAGAGAGAGTTTGCTCTTACAAATACGAGTTTTCTTACTGCTGCAAGGAGCATATATTTGTGTGACCATCTGCCAATAGTTTTGGTCTGCAAACAAAAACAAACACTCAGTCTTCCACCTCCAATATGTGCTTGAAGTCTTGAAATGAGTAACTCCACTCAAATTTCTCTATTATTAATTTGTTTCCCACAGAGAATGCTAAGGTTTGGAAGAATTCTGTCAAAGTCTTACATTGAGACATAGTACAAAATCTTTAGCCCTCAGTTTGTTGATCTGATGTTACCAAAGAAGACCTAAAAAAAAAAAAAAAAAANACCAACCACAAAGAACCAAACCCACAAAAAAAAAAATCACAAAAAAAAACTTTTTAAAGTGATGACAATTAGATATTTCTCAGGAGGGATTCAGAGAAAGCATAGGGAAAGCTACTGAACCAGGTTGCCTTTAATATGCCTAAATTTTTGCTGCCCTACTTGACATGTGTTTTCATTGCTGAGGTATGCTTAGGGCAGACAACATGAAGCAGAGAAAGAGTGTGAATGTTACCCTTGGGTTTTATAAATTTGAGTTTGCATTTTATTTGTGCATCATAAATACACACTAAAGTCAGCATTGTTTTTTCACTGTTTCCTTCAGAATTGCAATAAGCATGGTGTAAGTCTGCTGTATTCTACCTTTTCTATTTTCTATGATGTTCACACTGAGGTGCAAACTATGTCAGAAATTACAGTAGGAGTAACACGTACCAAAGATCTCTTACTTAGCAAAGATATAGTGTATATACCATGGAAAATAGTTTATCAAAGGTAGATTAAGGAACTGATGTTATAGAAAGTTGATTTGTACAAAATTCCTGGAAAATTATATCATCATAAAGGTGGGTTAATGGATTTAAAGAATTTAGGAAAAACTGATGCATTCTTTGTGTTAAAGAAATTTACTGTGTTATGAGTCTCAAGGAAAATGTTGGAGATAAACTGAAGTCAACAGCACTTGAGTGAAGGATGATTCTTACAAAAATGTCAGATTGTACTGACACTATAAGGTGACCAGTTCTTACACAGCTTTCTTATTTTCAGATGCTACACTCCCACATAAAGACAAGAGTCTGATTTTCATGTGTTTTGGCTATATACTGAAACATTTTATAGTTTCAGCCAGCCTTGAGGCAAAGCACTGGAGAGGAAAAAAAATAAACAGATAAAGTATCATAGATGTACAATATAAATAAAAGGAATTGAAGTATAAAGCCTTAACCTAATCAGTTTTGAGAGAATAAATATTTTAATGGAAAATAAACCAGTTTGTACTGTATTTTATTCGTATATCTGACTTTATGTATAAGTATGCAGAAGAACAAGGGAGATAAATAACCATACCATCAAAACCAAGGATTCATGGAATATCTTGGTGCATTTCATTGCAAAAAAATCAATTTCTTTCTTCATAATTTTTTCAGTTTTTTAGAAAATAAGATAGTCTTATAAATAAAGAAGAAAATACTCCAGAACTTTTATAACTCTAAGTTGCTTTCTAGGATGAAGGTCATGTAGAAGTCACAATAGAATTACTGAATCTTAAGTAATTATAGCACAAGAAGAAGAGTTAATGTCTCTCGCTTAAGAGACTTAAAAAATAATGGTATAAAAAGATTTAATACAGGAGGAAAAAATCTGAGCAGGTTTTTCAGTCACTGTTATTAAACTAGTGAGGGACTTTGTGGGAGAAGTCATATACTTCCTCAAAGTGAATGCAATACCACACCTCTCACTCTGAAGGACATAGTTTAAAAATTGGTACTGATCTACTGCCATAGTCGATGACACTCAAGAAGGCAGGCAAAGATCTATTTTCCTCCTCTGAAAGACAGCACTTCAAACATCAAAGTCATTCCTTGCACACCATCCAATCATCAGATAATAGGCTGAATAAAAATTAGAGACAAGAATGATGTATGAATGCTCATCTGTATCGTCCCCCACAAAATCCATTTCACCCCCAACATGGGCAAACTTGTACACGGTAAAATTCCAAACTTAAGCACCTGCAAGTTCTTCCTTACTTTTTTAGCCTTCTTTTTTTATGTATTTTTACTATGTCCAAAGCACTCTCACTCACAGGAATTATTTAAAATTTGCCTAGATTTCCTTTCTATTCACAGCCACTTGACTCCCAACTGAATAACAAGGATTATTAAACCCTATAAAATTAAGGGCTTCTCCATGGTACCACAGGAAGGATTAAATCTGCACATATCTGCATTCCTGTTCTTCTTAAGTTCTTAATTAACCTGATACTTGCATTAGCAGATCTGAAGGCCAAAGAAAAAAAAAGATAAATTTGTTTGGATAGGGACATGGCAGTGGGACTTAGGTTACCTCAGACAAGGACAGGTGATTAAGTCATCACGTTTCAAAAGCTGTTGTGGGAGACAGCCTCATGTTGTGAAGGTATCAACATTTCCCTAACCTCAGATTTCTTAGACAGTCTGTCCTGTCTCTGTGTGAATTCTGTTAAGAATTTAATCAGTTCTCATGGTCCATGGCAGAATCTTAATGTATCTGTCAGAATCATCAGGCAGTACATAAACTGACACTAAGGACCCACAAGCTTTAGGGATCCTCAAATGCACATAAGGAGACTTGAGGCATTCATGTTTCAGCATGAACATAATGTACCAGCTGCAGTTTGCCAGCATCTTCTTTACATCTTAATAGAATATCTCTATCACGACCAAACATGGCCTTGGTGTTTTTCCAGACTTGGAGTATTTTACGATAGTTGGCTTTTTGGTAAACTTCTTCCACTTCTGGCATGTCTTACTCCTTTTCTAACCACTCTCCTTATAAGATAGTGATAACAGTTCTGGGCAAAAATTCAGCCTTTTTGGTCAATCCTTTCAATTGATGCTTCAGGATTAATGGGAAGAAATCTCCCATTTCATTTAGTAGAATCATAGAATGGTTTGGGATGGAAAGGAACTTAAAGGTCATCTAGTTCAGACTTTCCTCCATTTTCCCCACTATAGACAGAGATGCAACCCACTAGATCAGGTTGCTTAGGGCCCCATTCAACCTGGACTTGAACATTTCCAGGAATGGGGCATCCACAATTTCCCTAGGCAGCTTGTTACAGTGCCTCACCAATTTCTGTGTAGGAAAAATGTTCAGGGTTTGTTCTTGCTGTTGAATGTTGGGGAAAATGGAAAGAAATCACAACACTTTGGAAAATGACAGGCTTTTTGTAGTGGTAATAAGTTCTTTGGGCAATACTCTGGGCTTCTGGGCTTAGCTTTAGGGTGTGGGGAAGAGTCTTGCAGCTGGGGTCAATGGATCTTCTTGAAACCATAAGGAAGTTGAGGAAAAAGTTTTAGACTCTGTGTTAGTAAGTGGTCCAAAACCAAGTTCAAACCTAATCATCACAGTAAGAAAATCACTGAGATACAGGGAAAAAATAGTTTTTGGTGCTAGTGATTTAGTACACTAGTCTCAAAAGTATCACAGAAGTACATCATTTTCCTGCATTTTTTTGTGTATGTAGTAGAAACACCAGGTAAGGAAAAAGCTTCACAAACTTACTACACAAGACTGCTCTCTCAGACTCACAGGGGAAAAGATCTAGCTGTTTTTTCCTGACTGTGTAGTGCACATATCACTGGATCAAACAGTGACTAGTGTAGTGTTTGTAGGAAATAGAGATTAAAAAAAATTAGAGTTAGTAAAATATCTTGCAAGATCTCATCATATTGTAAATCTGGAGGTTATTGCAGTGTTCCTCCATACTCCATCCTATAAATCTGTTGTTTTAGTATACCGTGTATCAAGGAAAATATATCTCAAGAAAACCATCTGAATAATCTGAGTAGAAAGCTGAAAAGGAGATGTCATCTGAAAGTTTAGTCTCAAAATTTATTCTTTTGAGGATTCTGACTCTTATTGAATTCTACTCTAAGTATTTTTTTTCCCTTCACACAAAAATGTTACAGACAGAATCTCTCTACATCTCAATGGAGAAAAAAAAGGGCTTAAACCCTATGACTGTTGGTGGAATCAAATCCAAGACTCTTCTTCCTCCTAAGTACTTTGTTTATCTAGGTTTCTATATTTTTCTAAATTTCTGATTCTTAACTTCTCTTTATACACAATGGAAGTCTCAGCAGATAAGCCTGTGAATGCTTTCATCCTATGCACTCATTTCTTGAACAGTAACCTAAGAACATTTTGTGTGGTGAGAAAGTTCATTATCTTGAGATAAAGGAAACAGAATTCTGGCATAGTAAGAAGTAAACATGGAATACCAATGAAAGATACAGATTCAGTTTACTCCTTCCATTGTATTTTAAAAGAATACAGAACTTTTAATCCTACAAAGTTTGATAAGGTAGGTATCCAAAATAAGTCAATGATTGATTGCAGATTGATATAAATTATAAACTTGGAAGTCAGCTAGAAATTTTAAATTACCTCTACAAACATTATAATCTTGCCTTTGCCAATAGTCCTGCTGACATTCTCTTTGCTCTTTAGCCACATTCACTTTTGGCTCCTGTCATGTTTTTCCAGCCCAGTTTGTTTAAGAGAAATGGGGATTGCCTGGATTACAGCACGCAGCCCAGCATCATGCCTGGAGCCAATCTCCAGGAAGCCAGCCAGTTTTTTAGCTGAGTGTCTCATGCTCCCTCGTGAGCTCTGTCCAGCTGCACAGTCCATGTAGCTGTATGCTTTAAATACCAGTCATCACAATAACAATGGTGTATTTGGTACACTGAGAGGAAATACCATCAACCAGATTGTTCCTTTATGCTTGTCTAGTCAATAAAGTTTAAATAATATCTAATTCAAACACAACACTGGTCCATAAAAATTATGGGTAGGAAGGACATCAGATTCAAATTATCTGTCTGCTCTCTGGCAAAGGAATATCTATAAATCTTAGAGGAAATCTTCATGTTACCCTGCATTTTTACACCTTCTGCATCTGAGAAACATGAGAAAATTCAAACTTGTTTGCTGGACAATCACACTTAGAGACACAATAAAATCCCAGTTTTACACTCATATGCCATAGGACTGTTGAAAGATTTCCTATTGTTCCTTGGAAGGTTAAAATCACTTTTGAAATCGACCATTGGCCCCTCAAATAAAAGTGTCAGCATGTAATAAATATGGACTACAGTGTTTACAGTTTACCAGGCATTTTTCCTTTATTGTCTATAAATATTGGTACACTTCTGCCAGATTTCTGAGCTATTATGTTCCAATAAGGTCCTTTGCCTGTAAAAGTAAAAAAAAAAAAGCAATATTTACACAAATTATATGCAAACATTATGCATAACCTGTGATTGCACGATGAATTATTGAAGGATACTTTCACAAATATTCCTCATTAAATGTTAATTTCGTTGATTTTAAAATACAAATAAATTTGAATTTAATGCCATCACAACATTAAGGCTTTCAGAGACAGACCACAGTAACCATATGGATACAAAACAAAGACTGGAATTTTGAAAACAGATTATTACATAGGAGTCCAGTCAAGCTGCAAGGCAGCTGCATCATATCTCCCTTATGCTGTATGTACCAGCATTTCACTAATCATGAACATGTTGCCATAGCATTGCTGTCTGCTTTAAAGTCTAGATTTGCTCTCCAATGGAGTTGGTTTGAAATATATTGATCACTGAAAGTCATTCTAAAAATAAGCATAAGATAAACACATCAGTGATCAATGATGTTGATTCACAATGTCCATCATTATAAAATAATATATTGTACTAGGAAGTTTTCTTATATATATATATATAATGCATATATAATTCCTGAAGGGGAGTACCTAGAAACCAGAGTTTCAGTCCCCTGAATGTAATAGAAGGCCTCCCAAAGATCTTGAATCAAAAAAAGTGAAAAGTGAAGAAAAAAAAATTCATAAGACAAAAATGGCCAGTGTATAAATGATTGATCTATTGTGTAGATACACAGGCAGTGTAATAGATTCATTGTCATTTTCTGGTCATATGGAAATATAACCATGGTAGTGAAAAAAAATTTCCAGACAAATTCTTTGCTCATGCACTTTCCAAGCACATTCATTCACTCACAAATTTGTAGTGTCGCCTTGATGCCCAGTGCAAAGTCACAGTCAGTCAGTAACACTGTCAGAGAAGGGCAAAGCTTTCTGATGCATCATTTACAATACTGCTGATGCATCTTTTTTCATTCCTCTATACTGTAATCAAAGATCGTTTTATGCAATCTAATCCTGGAATATCCAGGCAAGATCTCATATCTTGAACTAGTACACTGCCATGATATTTTTCTTTTTCCTTTCTTTTTAATTAATACACTATTCAGAGAGCTTTTAAACTTATTCAGAACTCAGATATGCTTTAAATGTTATTAAAAATTCTCTCTGAATTAAAGCTATCTAGCCTATTTGATTTAATCAATTAAGATTTTTAAGTGCATCATAACTCTGTGCACAAAGAGACAACACTCATAAATCAGTAGAGAGTCTAAATTAATTGCCACAGGTAGCACCCTGCCAATTGCACATATAATTAACTTTTTGTTGTACAGAGTGGAAGATCAGAAAGTTGCTGCTAGCATTAATGAGAGAAAGAAAAATTAGTATATATGATAAAATTATTAGAATGCTTGCAAATGTTCCAAAGCTACATTCTGCTTGTGAATGACACTTTTAGGGGTCTTCATGTTCTTTAAATACAGTTATCTCTCACATCAAGCATGCCTCTGTTCTATTTCAGACTGAATTGTCAATTCAATACAAATGAAGCAATGTCTTCAGGGCTGCTGACTGCAAAGGGCAATATTAGATAAAACCAGATCTACATGTCAGTAAATGCACCAGGAACAAAACAAGGGACATCTTTAGTCTTCCAAATAGTAGCAGGTAGAAGATGAGGAGCTGGAAAACAAACAAACAAACAAACAAACATAAACCAATTAAAATGAAAATTTATCTTTGTAACAGCAAAGTAATTTCTAAAATTCAAGAAGCTCAGATTTATGCTGAGATAAACTGAGTTCTTCGTCCCTCCTTTTCAAGTGTCAACCAGCATGACACACGGATGTATGACATGGATCATGCCTGGGCAGCCTTTCTATCCAAAGTAAGGTTCTACCCTGCCTTCCTTTGCTTAATTCAAATACTTCTGAAATCAGTTGAAAGGTGTCTATCAACTTCATTTGAATGGTCTTATAGAATCTTGACTCATGAGAAATCAGAGAGTGATGTCCGAACTCCAACTCAGAGAAGGGTTAACTTTGACATTAGATCAGAATATATCCATAGGTACACATATTAAAAACACTCTATGATCTCCCTGGGGAGGTACAAAAAAGCAGTAAGCAATGCAAAATTTTGGGAGAACTATTTCATATTTTTATTTGCTTGTCACACTTGTATGTTACAGCTAACTGAAAACTTATTTGAGGTGTAAATGTAGCATTTGAAATTATTATTTTTCTTAATCACAATTATTATTATGTTGCCTAATAGCAATTTTTGTGATTTTTTTTCTCAAAATGAAGTGTATTTTGAAGCTGAATTTTTACACAGATGTGTGGAAAATAACAGAGTTGTGTGGTCCTAATTAATACGTAGCAGAGGTGGTTTTTTCTCATCTGAATAGTTGAGAATATGTATTCAATAAACTTTTTATTTACACTTTTTATTTACATTTTTTTATGGACAAAATCTCAAGAGGCACATTGCAAACATAGAAGGACAGGAATTTTTGACAGGTGTAATTAATGATCTGGAGGAGCTCCTCTATGGGAATTCACTTTGAATATTAAAGACAACAATTTCAAAACTTTTGTATAAATAGTTTGTATAAGTAATATTTGCCATTTTAAAACCTTAAATATTCATAATATAGGCACAGGAGCTTTGAAGAAGACTACCAGGCAGATGAGTCAAGAGCTCTTTCTTAGAAATCTGCACAATATGTTGCAGAGGTTTTACTTCATTCTTGCCTTACCCATCTTCCTAAAGGTTGCAAAACTGGATAGTCCATAAAAATACAAAGTGAAAATGAATGTAGGTCTTCTGACATGATAAATTTCCTATTAATTTGTAACAAAAAATAACCTCCCTCTCTGACTCTTTTTTAAAAGAAAAACATTAATGTTCTTCCTAAAAGACCAATGTAAATACTCCAAGGCCTAAAGAGGGAGTCGCAATTTGAAGAGCTATGTCTGACAAAATAAAATTATTCTGATCTTTACAAAATGGAAGAAAGGCCTAGTGTTGAGTTAAATTTTGCAGACATGACCTGCAAAAGTCTCAAGGAAAGCAATATTTAAAATACTTATGAGTATTAACTAGCATATGAGGCTGCAGAAAGGAAGGGCTGTTTCCACTACCTACATTAATTTCATCTCGTTTTGCTTCACACTGTATTGCAGAACTTTTTTAATTATCACTAGACAGATTTCAATCCCAAAAAAATCAAGGGGGAAGTCATCTTGAAAGACATTTAAAGCCTCCTGAAGGAGTAGAAAATGACTGGGATCATTGTAGCTCTGGCAGGATTAAATGCCAAGAGAATTCTGAGCAATATTAAGAGGACCATAGTGAGTACATGAGAGAACCAATCATTCTGCTGTACTCTGTTTTTTCTAGATCACATTCAGAATGTTGCATCCAATTTGGGGATCCCAATACTGGGAAGATTTTGATCAGCTGGAGCAGGTTGAGTAGAGGGCCTCCAAGATAGCTGGGGCTGGATTACATTTGTGCTGTGAGGAGGGGCTGAGGGAGCTGAGCTTGTTCTGCCTGGAAAAGGATCACTGCAGGGAATCTAACAGGAACTTTGGCACCTATGAGGGGGTTACTGAGAAGAAGTTTTCTGAAGCAAGACTTCTTTACTAAGGTTCAGAGTTTAAATATGAAACCGTGGTCATAAATTTACATGAGAGAGGTTTTGACTGAATAGAAGAAGAAAAATTATGAGAGTAATAACTAAAAATGGTTGCCTGAGAGGCTGCAGGTTGCCAAATCCAACCATACTAAATCCTGAGGCATCTGATGTGAATTCAGTATGGACCCTGCTTTGAGCATGACTTTAGATTACAGACCTCCCAAACTCCTTTGCAATCTGAGCAACACAGCAATTCAGTGATTTTAATGGCATTGGCCACTATGAGAGTCCATAAGCTGTTAGACTAAATACTTAGAGGCCCCAAAGCTTCTAATGAATCATGCAGTGCACAGCCCAGTGATGTTCAGATTTTGGCTCCCTTCTCTGAGAGAGAAGTGTTCCTCCAGCAATGAATATGCAATTAATCCCATGGTAGGATTCGGTATTTTCCCAGCTAACTCGTAATGCAAAGCACTTCTAAGTGCCATTTGTTGCAGAGCTAGTGCTGTAAAGCTGCCTGCCCTGTTCTACTCTTAAGTCTCAATGTTGTATTTTTCCTAGACAGATGCCAAACTGATAAAAATCTGATTTTTCTACACAGATGTTCCAATTGAATTCTCATTGCTACAACCACATTAGGAAACAAAGAGAGGTATTATGGTTGGAAGATTTTTTTTTCCTACTTAATATCCAGATTGTTGGTGTGAAGGTCTCTAGTCTTTGTTTTGGCTTCCATTTGCAAACTGGGCATTGACATCTGCTAATTGCTAGCTTCTAAGGGAATTTAGTTTAAAATATATTGTATATACAAGGCCAAATTCACTGTGTCACAAAGGCAAGATTGTTTTCTTTCTCCTGTTTTATATTTACAGCTAAAGCAAATTGGAAGGAAACTGGTGACTATCATGAACTGGAGAATAAGAACAACAATAGATATAATCAAATAAAACTTCACTAATGGATCCAGTTGCAAAAGATGATTTAGCATCTGCTCAGAACATCTACATAAGCCTTTTTTGATCCTCAATTTTGGACAGTATATGGATTAAAAAAACTATAAAAAACAAACTTTATTAAAACTGTACTACATCCAGAACCCTGCAGCCAAAGGCACACAGGAAGTGCACCAGAGGCAGCTTAAACATGAATATTCTGGAGCTACTCAAGTATATTTAAGAACTGTGCATCACAGTGCAGGGGAGCCCCTGGGAGTTAAAAGATAGACTGAAAAGGATACCTTACCTGCTGAAACTTGAGTCCAGGTCTCTGAATTTCTCCTGAAGCAGCACAGCTGATGAAATCATCAGACCTCAAAGCAGAGCAAGGTGATTTTTCCTAGAATCTTGCCCCACTGTGAGAGAAGGAGGCAAACAGGCCCAGCCTCACAACTCCTAATCACTTTCTGCATTTTGTGAATGCAGATTTGGTTCCCCTTTCTCCCTTCAAATCAGAGGAGTAGCCCATAGCTTACCCTGCTGGGGTGCTTTTGTAATTTGCTATAAGTGAAGCAGAAGTGAAGAGCTTTGTGAATGCCAAAAAAATTATTATTGTCCCACCCACACAAATGTTAAGCTGAAGTCACTGGAGTCTCTGGTGTGGAACTTCAGTAAGCAAGAGATGTATCAAACTGCAATAGTCACTACTGCCTGGAGTTACAGCTGCAGTGCAGAAGTTTGCTTACTGCAATTTTTTGTTTCACTTATTTAAATGCACTTTTTCACTGGAGTGTTGTGCCAAATGTGACAGAGGCCTCATACAGCCCTGCAACCCTTAAATGCTCTTTCAGTCCAATACTGGAGCACTAAAAAAGGGGAAAGTCTCACCTTAGCAGCCCTGCTCCATTTTGAAGAACAGACTATGTAGGGTCACCCTCATGGTACAGCCACCCCTTCCTTCACCATGACCATACAGAATGAAAACTTTCTCTTCTAAAAGTAATCCCAGTTCCCCATGTTAATTTCAACAAATTTTAATATATTGATAGGCAGAGAAAACTGTTTTACTTCCCTCAGTGTTACTTTCTCTGCCATTGTATTTCATTTAATTTGTCTAGTTTAAGTTCACTCTTGGCTAACAAGATGTTTCAGAAAAGACAATCAGTTCTTCTGAGGCAGAAACTTCTTAGTGTTACAGTGTAATCATGATGATTTTATGATTTTTTATGGTGTCTGTTCATCCCACCTCAGGGAGAAAAAAAAAAAAAGGTGGAGTCACTACTTTCAGTGTTTCAGTTTGTCAGCATTCCCTTTCCAGAAATGCCCCCGAACAATGAAAATGGGCTTACTGTCTCTATTTCCCTTCTTTAAGAAAACAAATAACTAGAGTGGAAAAAAAATAGATAATCTCTTGAATATATGTTGAACATAAAACTTATTATGAGTTAAGTTCAACTCTAATGCATTTGTAAAAACAGTGAGCCATTAGAAGAATTAAGCCTGGTAATGTTATGAAAAATTCTCTAATATTTAATTATTAAAATAGATATTTTTTCCAAATTTTAGCCATTTAAAAATGAGTACAGTATTATCCCAATTATCAAGGCCTGTAAGATACTTAAAATGTTGAACATTGGTTATGATAGCTTGGAAATTCTATAGCTTCTTACAACATTCTGAAATATAGAATAATTTTTCTTCTAATTTTAATAAAAGCATATCCTGACTCTTCATTAAAATTCCATACGACCTACTGCTGGCTTCATTCTATCATATTTTATAGAACCTCTCCATAAAGTTTTTGTCATATCTTGTTAGGATCCATATATTTTTAGAATAATCTTGTGTTCCCATTTGTTCATATGCACGTGCTGGAGATGGTCTTGAGGGTAAATGTAAAATATTATTTGTTGGTTTTGCAGTGAAATTATCTTTATTTTGAAATTCAATTTGGTCTGATATACACATTCTGTAGTCAGTTTTGCAGAATAATTTTTGCAGAAATATTAATGAGTGGGATGTCTGGAAGGCTATGCATTACCTAAAGCACTCCCTATAGGCATGATAGCATGGACTACATTGCATATGCATTTCTCTCCACTCCCCCCAGTGGAGAAAACTCAGCTTTGTGCTTATTAGAATATTTTTTAATGGGAAATATGTGTGTCAGTATTGACAAGCAACAAGCAGAATTTTTGGCAGATTTAATACATGGGCTACTGCTCCTATTGCTAAAAAAATCTTTTTTTTTTTTCTCAAGAATCCTATTTTATACATCATCAATTACTACATTTAGATAATTTTTGTACTAGGCAAACTGAACTAATCAGATCTAATGGCCCATCTGCTCTTAAGACAAAAATAGCACTTTCAAACAAAAATATGTGTGATGTAAAAAATGTCTACATTGAATTTAACTGGTAGGTGAGAAAATACATTTCAGCAGAAAAGCAGGTGAGCCCCATCTTGTAACTTATGTCAACTTTACTTTTTTTGCATTAATAATGGAGGATTTTTTGGTAACTTTTCTTAAAGAGTGATGATCCAAATGGATTTTTTAACCATTGAGCTGAAATTTGTTTCTTATTTATTTCCCTCATCTGTACAGGGTGATATTCTGGAGCTAGTGCAACAGAGGGATTTTGTCAATACCTTCACCAGTTCCAGGGTTTCACTTATAAGTTACAACTAAGTTACCTTTATTCTTCACCCAAATAGATGATGATTTTATGTATGTCACATGTTTTCATATCTTCATTTAGCTTATTTTATTTAGTGGTTTCACAGACAGGCAACCATTTATTGGCAACCATTTGCTAAATACTGTAATGTAAGTATTCCCTCTCATTTTTTATCTTCTTGTATTAGGAAAACCTGACTTAGTGCCTATTGATCTTGGAAAAAGCATGTGATTTTGTTTTAATGTATTTGCATGAGGCAGTCAGACCTAATCACACTATCCGGTTTTAACTCATCTTCAAGAGACTATAGTACTCAGAAGCTGTTCAGACCCGTGAACTCAGTTAGTTACTGGAGATTATGGCTATTGGAGAACAATGTACAAAAGACATTTAATGGAAATAGTAGTGAGGAATGTTCATGGACACTGGAACTTCATAATACATACTGTTAAACTGTTAAAAGAGTCCCTTCAATGGTTTTCAGCCAGGCCAAATAGTGGTCTTTGAAATAATTTCAAGGCACAGTGCTGGAATGAGTATACACCAAAGACAATTCTCAGTCTGGATGTAGCTGTCCTCTTCTGGAGGGAAAAAGAGTTTAGCAGTTTGACCATGAGCTATTTGGTGCCAGCTGAGTTCAATGCGAAAGAGCCATTCCAGGCACATTTATTAGCACAATTACAGCCAAAATAATCCAAGTATTGTACATTTTGGCAAATTTTCCCCATTTTCTTCCAGCCCACTGCTCACAGTTTTAGTGCCCTGGAAGCAAGCAAAGGATTTAGTATAAACTGGTTTCAGTCCAGAGAGCCATACAAGAACCTGTACCTAAAATCAGCCAACAGACTCTCCTTGGGAATTTTGTCTTGAGATCATCAGGGTACTCCTTTGCATTTTCTGAGAAACATTAAGGTGCCTATCACTGACAAGAAATGTTACCTACCCAGGCCTATGACTTCCAGCAAGCTGTAGCAGTTTCTAACAAGGTCTGCCAGATGCCCTTGATCAAAGAGTATGACAAAAGGGTTTGCCCCAAGTAACTCCTGATCAGAGAGGATCAAGCACCCTTCCAGCAGGCCACAGGGGCAGTTTAGCAGACCTGCTGGCTCAGGACAGTTTCCAGGGAAAGCAGGTAGCAGAGGTGGCAATTCTTGCGGAGGGGAGCCAGGAGCTTTGCTGAGGGCAACACAGATGGGCTGAGTGGTGGTGTTGACATGCCACAGGGCTCAGTTCCAGCAGCTGCTGGAGCAGCAACAACAGGGCTGTCCTTGGATAGAGGAGACTATGAAGGATTGCCCAATTAGGACACAGCCTCACAGATCTGGGTCTTCAGGTGTGCCTGGGGCCTCTCACTGGTACTGGGGTCAGAGGGTAAGGTGGGCTCCTTCCCTGCTACAGGTGTTCATGAATGAACAGGTTGGGTTGCCAAGGAAAGAAGCTGCAGGAGGAGACAAACTGACTTCACAGGAGCGATGGTATTGAGGAAGAAGTCCACTGGATTTTCTCCAAAACCCTGCAGACATTGGAGCCTGAAAATCCAGCTGGCAGAGGCAAAGGCAGAATTTGTACATATCTGGACAAGAAACAAAGATTTCCATGATGACCAAGGCTGGATGCTTGTGACTTCTGTCTCCTTCAGCTCCTGTTTCCCCTGCAAATCTGCAGCTAAAGAACACAGCATTGCCCTTGTAGCAGATGAAGGGATGGGAGCTCTGTCAAATACAACACCCAACATGGCTGAGCTGAGCAGCAGTAAGAAGTAGTAGTAGCTCCAATCTGCTAAACTCACTTCCACCCTAGGGAGATTTGCTGCTTTATAGCACTCAGATATGGGACTTTGGGAAGAAGCTGCTGGGGCTGACTAGTCCTTCTAATCCCATCCACTGCTGTTCTTCCATGTGTGCACTGATACTTCCAGGGGATACCAGGAGATTATCAAGCGTGACCACATGACTGAGTGCAAGAGACAAGAGGATGGAAGCCAGGATGGTTTTCTCCTTGATGCTTAAAGGAAATCATAGAATAATTTAGGTCATGAAAGATCTTTAAGACCATTGAGTCCAACCCTTAACCCAGCACTGCCAAATACACCACTAAACCACATCCCTAAGAGCCACATCCACACATCTTTTAAACGTCTCCAAGGATGGAGATCCAACCCCGCCTCTGGAGAGCTTGGTAATCCTTTCAGTGAAGAAATGTTTCCTAATATCCAATGTAAACCTCCACTGATGCAACTTGAAGCCATTTCCTCTTGTCCTATTCCTTGTTACCCGCCAGAAAAGACCAATACTCACCTCACCCCAACTTTTGCTTGGGCAGTTTAGAGTACAATAAGGTCTCTCCTCAGCCTCCTTTTCTCCAGACTAAACAAGACCAGTTCTTTTAGATGCTATTGAAGGGTTTTAGGAAAGGGTTTTCTGAGGATTGGATCGATCCTATCGTCAATGCCTGATTGCATACCAGATGTGGAAAAGAGATTTTGCCTTCAGAACTGTACTACCATTTTGGAGGGCAGTGGTGGGCACCCATCTGATAAAGTGGGGCATAAGCATCTTTGCCAACAAGCTGATCAGTCTGGTGAGAAATGCTTAAATCAGTGGCAGAGGAGAATGACAGCCAACAGTTCATTGAGGATGTTGTGGACAAGGCTGGCAATTAAATGGTGCAGGGTGATTTGCCAGGGAGAGGCCTCAGAAAGGGCATTGCTGCAGTGATAACACAGCAGTGCACAATCAAACAGGAGGTTTATGGAGTAGGTTGGTGACAACTTCCTAACACAGGTGATTGAGGAGCTGATCAGAAAAAAAACTCTGTTGGAGCTGGTACTTACAAACAAGGAAAAACTAGTTGGGGATTAGAGGTGGGTTCAAGTTTGGCAGCAGTCACTATGAGAGTGATCACCAGAAGAAGGAGTAAAGCAAATAGCAGAATCACAGCTTTAAACTTCACGAGAATATGTATTTGGCCTGTGCAGGCATCTTCGTAGAAGAACCCTATGGGATATGGTCCTGGAGATAAGGGAATTTCAGCAGAGCTGGGGTTTTTTTCAACAATCAGCTCCTCCAAACTCAAGAACAGTCTATCCCCATGTGCAGAAAAGCAAGAAATATTGTCAGGAGACTTGCACGGAGAAACAAGAAGCTCCTGAAAAACACAGAAAGAAAGCAAGAGATGGGAAAAATAAGAGGTGGGAGCAGAGTCAGGTAGCTAATAAAGGATGTAGGAACATTTTCCAAGCCTGAGGAAAATAAAAGCCTAGAGAAAATGTGGATCCACTGCTGAATGGGACACAGGACTGGAAGAAAAAGAAAATGGGAGAGGCCAAACAACCCTGTGCCTTTTTGTCCTCAGCTTTTACTGGTAAGTCTAGTAGTTCCTGCAATTATCAGAAGAGTCTGGAGGAAATTCTTTTCCTGCCACCATACAAAGTAATAACCATGCAAGAGCAATTATTTCTTTATTCATTGAAATTTTCCTATTTAAAAAGTGAGCAGACCTAAAGGGCAAAGAACACATTGATGTTTGTTAATGTTAGGATAGTTCATTGGTAGTTAGGATACTCTGATAATGTCAGGATACATTCATTGACATATCCATTTTTCTCCTCCTGAAAAGGTTATTCTAATGATGGATGAACACATAAAGAAGCTCAGGATTGTACACAAAATTGATAAACTTATGGTAGCTTGGATAGTTTATTCATCTTAGGTCATTTTTTTTTTTTTGTATTACACCATGCATTCAATAGTTGTCTACTTAATTTTCTAGATTAATTTTTTTAATGTGTGTCTGTGTGTGTGTCCACCATCTCAGAAGCCCAATGTAACTTTAAATATTTGCTGTCCATTTATTTTTGCTTAACTCTTTCTGGACCAGCTTTGGAATCTGTCCACCATATTACAGTAAATGAAAGAGAAGATTGCAATGTTTTTCTTGTTCAGGAAGATGTCATGGGAAATAGATTATTACAAAATCATGCAGTTTTCAGTAAGGGTCAGTCACAGACTTTAAGTTGTTTTAGGTGCTCTTTTTTAGCATAGAGATGCAATTTATGCTTCCATGAAAAATGACTTAGATGTACTTACATATGTTCGTTATTACTTTACTGATCACCAGCAATTTCATAAAGATCTATTGGTAGCAGTTAAGCTGATGGTCTAACCAATGGAACTGGTTTTACATTTTATGTTTGCAAATAAATTTTTAAAAAGGCAAAAATTAAACTTCGACAGATATAAAATCATATACAGGATGGAACAAAAAAAGACTTGCTTCTTTCTGATACTGAAGAGAGGAACTGAAAACTGATCTTTAAGCACTCATGTCCCCATTCATAAGTTATAAAACCCCTGTCTATAGAGAAATACATTTTTATTAAACACAATATTCAAACCTAAGATACTGAAAATGAGTTCTATTCATGAAATACACAGAAGAAATAAATCTTTTTGTTTTCCTAGTATTAACCTATCATAAGTTATTTTTTTTTCTTTCTATTCGATTACATCAGTCTTGCTTTATTATTCAATTTCTGTAATACTCATGGTAATTGGACTATTTCCTCTCATTATGCTCATTGTTATATCTCTTATTACTTTTGTACATGCATCTGTTTTAATAAAGAATTATTAAAATTGTAAAACTGATAGTCTTTACAATATTTTGCTTGGCCACTTTAGTATTTATATTTGACAACAAAGAAAGGATGGGAGTTTTAACCAAAACCACTATGCATAGGTTAGAGATCAGAAAACAAAGAGAGGCAAATCATGGTTTTATTGCAATTAATGAATTCTTCCTCCTTTTGTACTTTTCTTCATTCCTAGCAACGTGTCACATAGCAAGAAAACAGCAAAATATATTATTCTATCTCTGATTCATCAGTTCAGTTCCTACTGTTGGGGGGTTGGGAAAGGACTTCCAAGTCTATACTGATACACAGCAGTTTGTTACCTGATATTAATGTGAAATGAAAGAAAAAAAATGTCTAAAATATCAATAAATTCCCTGGATTTTGCACATTTAAACAAAACAAGTAATGTTTAGAAAGAAAAGCTCCTTATATCCTGGCTTACAAAAAATCAGTGTTAAAATTAAAGTATTTTTTAATTTTTATCTTAAAAGCTTGTGTATTTCATCAATCTTGTCTGCAGTCCTGCAACAGTAACATGATCACTCTCCTCCTGATCACATGATAATTCTTCTCCTTTTAAAAGGAAAAATAATAGCCAAAATGCTAATGCCATCTCCTGTTCATAAATTGACCACTCCTATTATGCAAATTTCACTTCTACAGGAATACAAATGAGAAAGTCTTCCAGAATACTCAAATACAGAAAATTTTGTGAATAGACTTTCTATGCACACAAGTGATAAGTTTTCTAACAAATAAATTGTAATTTATCAGCTCTGATCAAGACAATTCATTCTGACATGAATTAAACTTATGACTCTAGTTCTTTGATTAGTATGGGTCTCCCAGTATATAACAAAATCCAGCTTCTCTGACTTCCATTTTTTAAGTGGTATTTCTAATATTTGCTCATATAACTAAAATTTTCTTAAAGCATATTTGGCTATTGGACTTTTTATTTAGGGAGAAATATATTTTCAAGAGATGAAAACATTGATGGTAGTTGAACTACACAGATACAGCACAAGCTGGTAGGAAACACTGCATGGTCAGAGCATCACACTTACTGGTGAGAGGAACAGGCTGTGTGATCCTCCAGGTGACACACACATTTCATAGGATGAATGAATTTGTTTCAGCATGGAAATCTAACTTCAGAATCTTTGTGTAATTTAGAATAGAAGAGGCCTCTAAGAGATCATATCTTCCAACACCTCACCTGAAGGGCCAGTTAGATCAGATTGCTCAAGATTTGACCAAGAAAGCCTTGAATATTTCTGTCAGTGGAGCCTATAGACCTATGTGCCCCTGCTCCACTTTCTGACCATACTCATGGTATTTTTTTTCTTAATGGCTAATTTAAGTGTTCCTTGTCACAAGATGTGTTTATTAACTGTCACCCTGACTCTGCCCACCTCTAGGCAAAGTCTGGCTCTGATTTCTAATGGGAAGTATCCCTTCCCATTAGATAGCAGTAGATAGCAGTAAAACTCCTCCAAGTTGCCTGTTATCCAGGCTGAACAAATCACATTCCTTCAGTCTCTATTGCCTATGCCATATTCTCCAGCCTCATGACCACCTTGGTGGCTCTCCACCTGACTCAGATTTAAGTGGGACAGCATCTCTTTTTTGTATCAAGAAGCCCAAACCTGGGCATAGTGCTCCAAATGCAATCTCAAAAGTGCCATCAGAGAAGACTCTCCCTTGTGCTACACTCTTGCTTGTGCAGCCTGGGAAGTCATTGGCCATCTCTGCTGCCAGGACACACTAATGAACCACATTCAACTTTTGCCCAAGAGTCCCCTGTCCTTTCTTGCAAAGCTGCTGCCAGCTGACTGCTGCCTGCACTGGTGAGTGGGGCTATTCATTCTAAGGTACAGGACTTTGCACTTATCTTGTCAAACTTCATGATTTTCCCATCAGCTTACTTCTCCAAACTTCTGATGAAGTTTCTCTAACAGGAGCCCTGCCTTATGATTTATGAACCATTCCCTCATTTTGGTATAACCTGTGATATTGTTAAAGGAACACACAAAGGTATAATTCATGTTGTTAATAAAAGTGCTAAAAGTATTAGGTCTAATGTCTACCCCTTAAAACACCACTGATGATCAGCTGCCAGCCAGGCTTTATACTGTTGATGAGCCTGGTGCTCCATAAAATTTCCATCCATTTATACGCTCCAGCTTTCAGCCATTGGGCTAGTAGAAGGTTATGACAGACCATATCAAAGGCCTTGCAAAATTTCCATATATACCACATTTACTGCTCTACTCTCCTTGACAAAACCAGACCTCTAATCCTAGGAAGCTAACTGCTCAGGGACACATGCTGCCCATCTTGTCTTGATTGTTGGTGCTCAGGTATGGCACTCAGATGGATTTGTTCCATATTCTCCCTCAGAAATGAGTTTAGGCTTTGAGAAACTCCTCCTTTTTTCTTGAAAGTAGGTATACGTAGCCTTTTCACCAGGATCATGCACCAACAAGGCCAGCAGCAGACCTTGCCAGTGAAGTCAAAGGTGAGGAAATGGAGGCTGAGTACTTCAACCTTTTCCAAGTACTTCAGCTTTAGATTAATCAGGCTGTTTTGGAAAAAGGTTATACACCACTGGTTTCTGGAGAGTGGAGTGCCATGAGGAAGAAGTGCTTAATTCAGAGCGAGTTACTGCTATTGGAAGTCCAACAGCTGTGATAGATACTAATAAATAGAGAAGGCTGAATTTCTCTGTATTTTGGTTAGAAATAAATCAATTTTCTTTCTTACTGGAAATGTGAAAAATAAATTTTCAAATAAGTTTATTTTAAAAAAAGAATCAATGCAATTTAAACTTTCTCAGACTAGTCTTTGTTTATGTCTAAGAAATTCCTATTTAAAAAGAGCAGATTCTGGCTATCCAAAATAGCCATCTATGCATTTTCATAATTTTGAAAAATTCTTGATTCTGAGTTTTTGTAACTGGCATGAATCTTTGAAGTTACTTATCAATTTTCTGTTATCCTCATTTTATATTGTTACTATTAAACATCAAACACCTTATTTTATGATACATTTTGCAAGGGTTTTTTTTCTAGGAAATTATTGTATGTGGCTGTGTGGGAGAGGCACACACAGAAAAAGGGGATTGTTTCTTCCTAGATGTTCAAAGGAAGCTGTAATAGCTACATGGAGTAAACACATGTTATGTATTTAAGCAGTGAAGCTCAGAATGCAGGGAGGTCCTTTAACTATCTTAGAGCATAGATCTCCAGGTCTTTGGAAAGTAGATATTTACAACTGTTCTCTCTTTGATAAATGGAGTGTGGATTGGTTTGGGGTTGGTTTTTTTTTTTCCTTGCTTGTGCTTTAAAAAAAAAAGAAAGAAATCTGGAGAAAATGGACCCCCAGTGTATAATGGTTTAGCAGTTAGAATAATCACTCATAGACAGAAAGAATTTGATTTTAAGCCCTGTGACTGATGAGGTCGAAATCCATAGACCAATGTCTGCTGAGACAGTGCCCCAACCACCTGATTATCATCCATTCTGGATGACAGAGTGAGGAGCACATTCCACCTCTCATCCTGAAGCTATTTTCTTTCATTGCGAGATAAAAAATACTTTGGGTCAGAGAAGAGCTTTTGGGGAAGCCTGGCTCTGTAACAGAATACTGAGCACTTTGCTCAGCAAAGGATTTGGATCCCAAAAGGGTTTTTGTGTCTTGCATTGAACAGATATTAAATAATATGAACTGAATATAATCCCCAGAGCTGGGACCAAAATATAGTACTATTTCTTCCACACTGTATATAACTTATATATCTGTATGTTACTTTGAAAGAAGACTTTTATTATTCATGCTGTTTCTGGAGACTATTCAAATAAACAGCTTGAAACTTCTGGAGTAACTGTTCTGAACCACGAAATGCCCAAGCTAAGATGGACAAACAGCTCAAAGTCCACTTTCATCCCAAGAGAATTGTAAACAGAGGATTATTTCTCTGATGATTTTTTAAATCTGACATTTAATTTACAAAAAAACTTGAGCAAGTTAAGGAAACCAGTCTGGGAAGTCTTATTCCTCAGTGTTTTCTTATCAATTTTTAAAATTGCAGCCTGTATTTAGGGTATTTTCCAGAGGGGGAAGAGAATTATCATCTAGGTTTTCTTCTGTTGACTTTTATAGTAGGAGGGATAGGTGAGCTGTGAACCAGTGCAAATCCCATGTATTGACCCAAGAAATAAGCAAGCAAAAAATTGAGTCCAGGAAGCTGCCTCTGAGGAAAGCAAATACTCTGAAGGCCTGAATTCAAAGCTGATTTTGCTGAAAATATTTACCATGGATTACAGCAAATTATGTGTGAAGCAAACGCTTCAAAAATTACATATATATATATATAGATAGATAGATATAGATATAGATAGAGATAGATATAGATATAGATATAGATATAGATATAGATATAGATAGATAGATATAGATAGATATAGATAGATATAGATAGATATAGATACACACACACACAAAATCCTTATAAACTGACCAACAGGGAAGGAAGCCTATTTGCTGAAATATATAGATTTCGAGATATTACAAGAGCTAAGTAGTGATCAGACAGTTAGGCATAAATTTTATTCAAACATCAGATGTGAAGCTGTAAGCTAGGATGGTACTCATTTTGATTGCAGCTGGAAATCTCATATAAGTAAGAACTGAACTTTCAAGGAACAAAAGAGCCCTTTTTCCATCAACCAGTCTCCAACGTTAATTTGCATTCATGCAAGTGTAGTAGATGGAAATTCTTCATTTGTTACAAAGTTTCTGCAAAGATTAAGGTTAATATTTGTCTAATTTTCTTCTCCCCCTCTTAGATGGACCACCCCATTCACTACCTGGCACTTAAATTGATTCTATGTGAATAAGGTAGAAAGTTCATTCACTTCATATCTTTTTATCAATTCCTTTGATCCTTCTTCCCCTAAATTTTCATGTAACTTAGGCTAAATGCCTTGATTCTAAAAGCCTGATGAAAAAGTAAAAAGCTATACTGCTTTAAATCATTCAGAGATTTTCAGAAGTTCCTGAACATTACCACATCCCTTGTGGCTTACATTTCATATGCTTCCTACTTGTTCTCTGTGGTGAGAACAGACTTTCTGTTTTCTGTTTGTACAGCACCAATGAAAACAGTGATCAGGACCACTACATGGACATGTAAATAGTGGTAAAAAGATCTAAACCTCTTTAATATAAAGATGGTTTGGAGAGCTGGGGTTGCAGAAGAGAAGGCTCTGGGGAGTCCTTAGAGAAGCCTTCAAATGCCCAAATGAAGCCTACAAAAAGCTGAAGAGGGGCTTTTGATGAGCACATGTAGGGATAGGACATGGAGTAATTGCTTTAGAAGAGGGCAGGCTTAGATCAGATATTGGAAGAAATTATTTACTGTGAGAGTGGTTAGGCACCAAAAGAGGCTACCCAGAGAAGTTGTGGATGCTTCATCCCTAGAAGTGTTCAAGAGATTCAGGCTGGATGGGGCTCTGAGAAACCTGGTCTAGTGGAACATGTCCCTGCCCCCAGTAGAGAGCTTGGAACTAGATTATCTTTCACATCCCTTTCAAACCATTCTTGCTAAAATAAGCAAGAAAAGACCACCTTCTAAAGTCTTTCAGTTTAGAGATTTTTTTGAACATCACAAGCATTAAAAAAGCCATAATCTCATCTTTATTGATATTGCTAGCATTTCCCACTTTGTGACAGGACAGAAACCAAAAAGGGGAAGAAGCAAGAAATTTAATCTATTCAGATGTATATTTTGCAGTATTTATGCTAGTCTGATTTAAGTAGTTCACTTCTGTTGATTTCTGCCCACTTACAGCCATAGTGGCCAAGAAAACAGAAACTTTGTGTCTCAGTGTTCTCTTGTATTTTAGAGCGAGTACTCCAAAACTGGAGAACAACCTGAGACAGACCACAGCCTCAGTTTCTTCTTTCAGCACCCGAAGAAGACCAAACATCACTGACTAGAAGTAACTGTGAGTGGAAATACTCCCTTCGAAGACATTGCACCCAATGACATGATTCACTGAACAAGAAGCTAGAGAGTGATTTAGGAATCTTGAGTTTCTCTGTCAGAAATTCACAATTCTTCTTTATTCTCAGACAAATAAAGTCACCTCTGTTGTTTGTCTATGACCATTCTAACTCTAGCTTTCCCTTTCTTTTAGTGATCAGGTTTTATGTCCTGTTCCATGTCTGACAATGGTATAGTGCTCTTAGCTGAAATCTGACAGGGCTTCTGTACCAGATTAGGTAGGGGTACTTCAAGACCTTGCAATTTAACTGACCAATTTCCATAGAGTCATTATTTACAATTTTTGACCAATAACAATTGTTGCCTATACTGTCATCACTGTTTATGCTATCTGTACTACTTTAATGTAATAGTTATCTGGTAAATTCTGTCTATTGATATCCTGTTTAAAATTACTTAACTGCAACAATGCAAATAGTGCCAATAGCAGAAGAGAATGTTGGCAGAAGGAAAGAACTAATTATGATAAAACTGCTTGTAGCAACATTACCTTAGTGCAGTAGATATGTTTTATATAAAAGTATACTTTTTATTCATTTCAGGGATTTTTCTGGAGGAAGCCTCTAGGTTATTCTTAAAGACAGTGGAGACCTGGACTTTTACAAGCTTCCAAATCTAAGGTTTCCCAGTGCGGAGTATCCAAAAGCACATGTTTATCCTTTTGTACAGTTACTAATATTGAATGTCTTCTGGGCATTGTAGTTTTTTCTGCTCTATTCATTTTAACAAAAGGGATTAATTCTTCCTTAGTTTCTTGAATTTTGGCATTTTACATTCAGATTTTGCCATTCACATTAGCAAGGAATGGATTTTGTCTGCAATGAACATAAATTCTTATTCCAAAAATCATTTCAGCCTGAACTGTTGCAAGTTTAGTTGGAGTTACTAAATTTGGACCTGATTCATTTTCCCTTTTCACTACCTAGTGCCCCAGTAAAAACCTAACAATGGTTTAAGAACTTGGTAAGACCAAGAGTGATGATGATCTCTCCATACAGTGAGCTTAGACTGCTGGTGGCAAATGCTAACAAAGCAAGGGAAAGGTCTTTGTTATCTCTTTGCTTTCTGTTTTAATTACTTTGTTGCTTCCATTGTTGTACTAGACTTTAACAGATTCATTTTCTGAAACTCACAGGGCAGGAAAGTACAATAATTCACACTTTACAGATGGAACTGGTAAACACTGATAAGCAATAAGACGTTAGACATAATTGGATATAATTGGATATAATTGTATTCTAGAAACAGCTTTCAAAAACAGATCACATTGCAAATATCTGTTATGATAGGCTTGAGTATAATTTGATCATGTCTTTGATCAGCAGAATGGATATTGCAACAACTCTTACGAACTTGTAGCTCTTTTTCTTATCTGTCCTTCTTGCTTAATGTTCAGCAATGGATTTTTTATATCATTTCTTGGTCCATTTCATCCATTATTATATTTTAAAATACACTGACTTTTCATCCTAAATTGCCTGATTATTTTCTACAGACTTCCCACTCTCACTCATCACAAATTTCCACTTCTAAGAAACTCACTCTAGTATATACATCTTGACCTAAAACGTATGTCATAGTCTATGTGCCTTTGTGCCTTCCATCCAATCTAGGTCCTATGTTACAGGTGGGAAGGCTGAAGACAATTTTTTTTTTGTCCTAACCTCAACAAGTTCAGAAATGTTTATCTATCATATCCTAACTGGAGAGGGTTTGAAATAAAAAGGTGTATTTAATTAGCTTAATGTGTCAGACCATTTTAATACAAGTACAGATAACTGTGGGGTTTGAGAACACTGCAATGATGCCTGACAGAGCCAGGGCTGCTCCCGAGTGCCACCTTGTGTCCCTGTGAGCTGATCTCCCACGCACCAATTTATCCCCCCAGCAGCACTGAGTGCTGGTGGTACTCTCATGTTTCTTCCTGCGTCCTGTGAAGATAGTATGAATTCAGAAACAAGTGGTTTGGAAAGCAATATCACAGAATCACAGGAAAAGTGAGGTGGGAGGGCAGCTCGGGATTGGCTGGCTCAACCCCACCTTCTCAAACCAGACTGCTCAGACCACGTCTAGGCAGGGTTTGAGTCTCTTCAAGGAAGAAGACTCCACAGCATCTCTAGGCAACCTGTTCCAGGGTTTGATCACTATTAGAGTAAAATAAATTTTTCTTATGTTTAAACAGAATTCCCTTGAGTTCAATTACAATTAAGTGCCTCTTGTCTTTATATCCACCATATAATGCTCACTCTCACCAAGGCTGCTCCCAGCTTTCAAACTCCAGCTAGTATTTCCTTGTTTGTAATACCCAGGTCCAGACTGAGCTTTTTCTCTTCATCATATTTATGGCCTAACAAAAGTTAAAAATTTTGACTCATGCCTTCCAGAAAAATTTTGGGCTGGTTATGCCTTTATGTTCTTGCTCTAGCCAGTCTATTTCTTCTTCATCATCAGGTGGTCTGATACTCACCACAGTGACACCCCCTTATCCTGACTCGTGCTGTCTTATCTGGTTCATCATCCTTCCCCAGGCAGAACTCCATGAATTCTCCCTGTTCCTTCACAAGAAAGGAAATTATCCCTTCTTGACTGACCCAGTCTGTCCTTCCTAAAGAATCCTTATCAGTACATGGAAGTACTCCAACCAGATAAGCTATCAACCACATCCGTGATTCCAGCGAGATCAGAGCCCTGCAACTGCAGACCAACCTCTGGTTACTCCTGTTTGTTCCCCATGAGGTGCTTAACAAGCACAGAGTCATGAGGATTTCACAGAAACTTAAGATGCCAAACCCAGACAGGATCAGACCCAGTGTTGATCTCTGGGTATACACTAGTAATGCCTGGACTTCAAATAAACCTCATGCCACTGATCACCACCCTCTGGGACCAGCCATTCAGACAGTTCTTAACATAACTCACAGTCTGCCCACCCAGCCCATAATTCATCACCTTCTTACTCTATGAGGATCTTAGGAGAGGCACTGCCAAAAGCCTAGAAGTTGCCTGAAGTCAACACAGGCAATACCCACAGTTTTCTCATCATTCATCAAGCCAGTCATTTCACTATAGAAGGTTTTCAGGTTGGTCAAGTATTACTTCTTCTTTTTAAATCCATGCTGACTGCTCCCAATTGCCTTCTCATCCTTCATGTGACTGGAAAACATCTGCAGGATTAACTCAGAAACCTGGAAGAAGGGTTATGAACATACTTAGAACTTGCTTTTAATGGGACTAGGGACTACTCTTTTGTTTCCAACCAGATTTCAGAAGGATAAAATCAGGAAAGCAGAAGGACAGAGTAGTCTAAAACTCCCTCTCATTGTGTGTTGTTTCACTTTACCAGTCCATTCAGCTTTCTCAGGACAGACTAAGAACAGTTACACAGCTAAATCCAGCATGCCAGTCTCTGACTGCCAAAAGTACAGATTAAAACATACAAACCTAATCCAAAGTAAACCACAGAGATGTATTTCCAGCACGAAACATGCCCATATACAAAACCAAGACTGTTTCAAGACCTCCACACTCTTACCATTTGAGCAATTTGACCATTGCCAGTGGAATCATTCTCTCAGAGAACAAAAAATGCATCAAGGTTATCAAGGGACCTGTGCTCCGGTGTTGGTGAAAATTAGTTTACCCTCCTTTGTTGCCTTTTGTAAAGCAGTATTTAAAATAAGCCCTCACACAGGTACTTAACACCTGACTTGCCTTGGGATGCTTTTTATTTGTTTAAAAGGCTGAGGTCACAGCTCCAGATGACCCATCCCATTTTAAACTTGGAAGTGTTTGAATTGTTAAGATGTGTCCATTGACCAGCCTTTTGTGCCATCAGTGATATCTGCAGACTGTTATAATCCAGAGCTCATACCTGAGCTTTTCAGACTGGTAAAAGAAAATTCCATCTACCCAAAGTCAAATCTGTATTGAGTCTGAACACTGAAACTGAAACAATATCAAAAATGCAACTTTTCAGGTGCTGATCAACCTTATATGGGCAGTAAGAGCAAATTCATATCTAGGGACAGGAACCTCTTCATGTAACCCTGCCCAATGCAACTTTTACTAGTCAGACTCCTTATAGACAGACTACTACTAGACAGACTCTGACAATATTTACACTCACACAAATTCCCATAAAGTAAGGGAATGTTGTTTTTCCTTTTCCTAGAAGGGAACTGAGGAACAGAGGAGTTAAACAATTTCTTCCAAGACACACAGGAAATTTGTGTACAGAACAGGAAATGAAATGCAGTAAGCTGGAGCCCATTATTTTACTCACTTCCTTGTAAAAATGATCTTTCACCATTTTCACCAAAGCAGGCATAAATTAGAATTTCCTCCTTTCTTCCAATCTGGGATGTTCTTATACAGATGCAGTGCACACCTGCTTCTATCTTAATGAATATGATGGCAAGTTATAAATCCTTCTTGATAATGTCTATTGTTCTAATTATTGAATTTTTCTTGTAAAAAGCTGAATTTAGTTTTCAATTCCATTTACCTCCTGTTATGATTTTCTTCATTTTATCTTAACTTTGTAGCTTACCATTATTGTTCACAGATTTGCTCATGAAAGGGAAAAGTAAACAGACATTATGCCAAAAAGCAGTATTTCAAAACTCACTCATTAGCACAACATTTGAAAGAAAATTAATTTCATGCTTTAAATATCCACAGACTCTGGATGAGAATATATTTGTTCTGTTATTCTTTTCTTTCAATTTTTCTTTCAAAACTTAATTCTATTATATAGTAGGGGGGAATATTTTTAGACTATTTGTCATCTAGCCCTTCATTATGGTTTGGGGTTTTTGTAGCTCCTAGTACCTCCTTTCTCTTTATGTGCTTTCTGCCAGAGTTCAACATTTCTTTCCAGACTTCTGTTGTGTGGGTATCCAGTGCAGTCAGTGGACCTCTGGTTTTGATTCCTCAAAGCATTTAATCATCTACCCGATGAACTAAAAGTGTTTAAGTCCCTTTAGGATTCAGTCAAACTGGAGCACATACACAAATGTTTTTGCCAGACCATGCTATCCCTTCATCTTTTAGTCAACTGTGTACATTGATTTATGTCAAAGACTTCAAACTTGGCTTGATTTTTGTGTTCACTAGAGATCCATCGAACAAATAACAGTTCACGAGGAATGAGATGAGGTTTCAAAGCTTTGAATATTTCAGTAAGACTAACATTGATGTTGAAATAACTAGACCTTTTCAATTAATTTATCTATTTATCAATCTAAATAACAGATCAGACCATTGGCTTTATATTAAACCAAAAATACAAATTTCTGACCAAAACTAATACGTTTTTGTACAAGCAGCTATCGAAGTAGATTACAACGAAAATTGAATTTCAACTCTAACTACTGTGATCAACACATTGTTTCTATTAATTCTTCCTCATGAAATTTTTTAAATTTTAATGGGGTATTAAAATTTCTTTTATTAAGATGTTAGGTATTTCCACCAATATCCTAGCCTAAAAAAGAGAGGCTGGAAATCTTGACAGGCTTTCTTGTGGAAATTGCAGTGCCTTCTATTCTTATTCTTGTTGAAAGTACTATAGATAACTTGTTGTGTAGTGTTTGTGGCTGTTTTAATTATTTGATTAGAGCAACATGTAGAAGCCTAGCTGCAAAGAGGGCCTCATGACGCTGGGAGTTGCATAACACAGAGCTCTGATTTCTTTCCCTTCAGAGAGGAATGAGAGATTCAGGGAGTGAAAATAAAACAAAACAACGATGACAATGACCAAACAAAAAACCCAAGCAAAATCCAGCCATCTCCAAAAGAGAGAATGATGCCATGAATTCACCTATGAAAAGGTAGTTTTTCTTTCCAGCCTCTCCTTTCAAGACTGGGAATATTACTTTCACCAGTCATGGAATAGCACTAACTAGGGTACAACAAATCACACATATTGGGTAACCGTCTTAGAGGCTGAATATAGATTCTTCATGAGAGAAGTTTTAGCCTCACTAAACTGAGGAGTGAATTAAAATGCCTCTTCACGTGAACACACCAACCTGTTGTTACATAAAGACAAGCACCAGAGACATGGAAGTCTTGAAAGTAAGAGCCTATTTTTCAAGGAGTAATTGCAGACATTTACTTTCATAAGAGAATTATGCAATCAAAATGCCTGCAGAAGAAACAAAGAAGACTGATGTTCCACAGACAATCTTATGTTCAGCATTAACCCTCTAGGGATAATCTCCTGTTCACTTCAACTTGATCCTTCACCTATTTACTGTCGAGACATCTTTAATATTTTTACTCACACATCTAATTTTCTTTGTGCAGTGTGTAGCTAAATTTCCATGTCTAGGTTTTAAAGCTTAATCTATGGACCAGGAGCCTAAAATTTAGGCATTGCGGCACTGGGCTTAAAACCTTCACATCCCCTTATTTAGTTGATTCCTAAGTGAATACCCCAGGATCAGCCAGAAAATCTGTAGCAAAGTCAAAAACAATATATCAGTCTCCAGGAACTTGGGCAAAAGGCCATTGTTTCTGTCACTGCAGGTTAAAGATTCTAGTCCAAGATGGAATAGGGAAGTGGGGAAAAAGTAACTCCAAACACTTTCAAATAGTCAGAGGAATCCTAAAAGCAAGTAAAGCTGTATATTGATCTTTAGTTTTTCACTAATTCCTTGATTTTTCAGTATATATAAGAGCTTCACAACTGGGAGCAATTATGGACAAAAATTATTACATGATGTATGAGTCAACATACAAATGATCTTTGGGAAAGGAGGTTCTTGAAGGGGAGTTTTGGCACATGAAACAATATAAAAAGCAATGCATGGTTTGATTGTTGGGGGAATTATATACTGGTATGTGACACCTTTGGGAAGAGTTCTGAGAAGTAGGTCAGGTGCCCTGCGTCTATAGCAGACTGGTTACTTATTCACTGGGATCAGCTGTTCTGAGCTTCAGGAAGTTCAGGTCTCAACAGCTGCTGTGTAATCAGGGCACAAAATGCTTTACAATGGCTGACTATTGTCAAAAGACTGGAATTGAGTGAGAGGGCCTGAGTTATTGTCCTCCTGTGTTTGTAACACACAGCACATAGAAAATTCTCTCATGCTTAAGCCTTTCCTTTATACTTCTAGTGTTCATGAAATTAATTTTAAGCCCCCATGTCTCCACAATAATTTCTGGTTCTAATTTAAGGGTTTTTCTTGTTTGATTTGGGTGTTTTTAGCAAGGTTTTTTGTTTGTGGTTTTTTTGTTTGTTTGTTTGTTTGAGGTTTTTTTGTTGTTTTTGTTGGTTGGTTGTTTTTTTTTTGTTTGTTTGGGCTTTTTTTAATAAATATGTTTTAGGTGGATCTAGTGCTTGTGAAAGTTGCCAGCCTATTTGATCCTGGACTGGGGGAAGGGTAAACGTTAAGCATTGGGAAGAACTAGGACCTCACAAAAGGAAGAGGCCTAGAAAACAATTGATAACTTGGAGAAAAAAAATAGTACTGGAGGATAAAGCATGCGATTACCTGATCAAAACAAAGCTGAAAATCCTGTCTGCCTCAAGTAGGATCCTAAAGAGTCAATGGATGTCCAATATATTTCTGACTACCGTTCTGGGAGATTACTTAAACTGAAAATGGAGCTGAAAAAAATTTTCAGCCAAACACCACTTCTTTGGTGAAGGGCAAGAGGTGTAATCTGAAGGGGGGGAGGTGAGAATATGCCTCTGTTTTTGGATTTGTCAGTCATCAGTGCTCCTTAGATCCCAGTGAGAAGAACTCACTCCCCATCTCCCTTTTCTCATCCCTACAACTGGTCCAAAGGCCAATCTACAGTCAGCATAAATATTCCTTTCACTGAGACCCTTTCTCTGCTAAGGGAAGGTGCTTCATAACAACGTGACCATTGCCAATAATAATTGCCATTTTGTTGTGCATGTTTACGTCATAAAGACACCAAACTAACAAAGTCAAGTGGAAGCAAAGAAAAAATTACTTAGTGCTAGATAGCTACTGAGCTGTCACTGAAATTATCACATGGGCACACACATAACATTACTTGTGCAAGAATCTCCCTCTCTTTGAACAAGAAGTGAAAGAACAGTACCATTTTAGTGATTATAGGAGGGACCTGTACAGGCCATTCAATTTGGCCCAGGTAATATATCCAGTTATTAGCAGCACAGGAACAGGAAGCTGCGGTGAAATCCCAACACTACAGAAATTATTGGGAGACTTGTCATTTTCCTCATAAGGGCCAAAATTGTATATTCATCTGTTCTTTCAATGACTTAACCATAAAAAAATTATGCAAATCCCTTTCTAAGCACAATAACATACAGCTTTGCAATAAACCTACAATTGTTTCTTTAATATATTAATAGTATCTTACATTAATATCCTGGCTTGCCTGTGCTTACACATTCAGCTATTCATAGAATTCCAATTATCACTCTGTCCAACTACTTTCTATGTTAAAATTTGACAGAAATTAGAAAGGCCTTTTTGTTACTAACATCTATACATGTATAATCCTAGAAGTCTTTGCCATGTCATGGCCCTAGTAGTTTTACTTCCTTCTGAATAAAAGAGGCTAGTCTGGGTGAGAAACAGGGTAGTTATAGGGTAGTTCATTATTTTTTTCTTAGGCTTGTCATAGACTTGAGGCCTTATCCATAAAAAGGGAGAAAAGAGGTTAGCAACAGACACAAAGAAGATGTGCCAAAGAAGTGTTTGTCAGCCTAGTCCTGATTTCTCATGGTGTTACAAAGGGTCATATGGTGGCCCTATGGCAGTAGTTTAGTTAATTGACCCTCAGAGAGCCCTTTATTTCCTTCACTGCTTGAAACTAAGACAGCAGCTCTAATATCAGAATTACATTTCCATAGAATTAGGCAAATCTTGCAGGTCATCACATTTTATTTGTTTGATCGTCTATCCTTTATAAGTGAGAGTAGTAGTCACTCGCTCTCCCAACACAGGGATGGGGAAGATAATCAGAAGAGTAAAAATGAGAAAACTCATGGTTTGAGAAAAAGATCATTTAATAGGTAAAAGAAAAACCATGCAAGCAAGCAAAGCAGAAGAAGGAATTCACTCACCCCTTCCAATGGGCAGGCAAGTGTTCATCTGCTCCAAGGAAAGCAAGGCTCTATCACACAATGGTGACATGGGATGGCAAATGCCATCACTCAAACCTCCCCCTCATTCGTCCTTCTTGCCCCAGCTTCATATGATGAGCATGACACCATAATGGTGTAAAATATCCCTTGGGTCAGTTGGGGTCAGCTGTCCTGACAATGTTCTCTCCCAACTTCCCAAATACCCCCAGTCTCTGCTCTGGAGGGTGAGAAGCAGAAATGGCCTTGACTCTGTGTAAGCACTGCTCAGCAAAAAGAAAAACCTTAATAGAACCTTGTGCGATCAACACTGTTTTGAGCACAAATCCAAAACCATAGCCCATATTAGCTACTATGAACAACACTAACTTTATCCCAGTGAAAACCAATACATTTTCCACCCCTTCTTCCATACCATTTCTATCATGTTCAGGTCCCACACTATCCAATATATCCTACTTAACAGCTACCCACCTTCCCAAGCCTTGATATAATACACAACATCACTCCTTTAGTCTATGGACTACACATAAAATGCCCATAAAATATCCACTGAGTTAATTTAGTTAGAACTTTGGGTTCCATCTGTTATAGTGGTCACTCAGAACAGTAGAGGTGGTCTGTTGTGTGAAATTGTCACCAAAACCAGCTAGGTTAAGTCCCTGCTGCACTTGCACTTGTAAGTCTTCTCTTTCATTGGTTCACATGAGTCCTGTTATAGTAATTCCCACTGAATTTCCATTATAGTCTTGACCCCTGGTCCCTGTGGACCAGACCACAGTGTTCACCATTGCAATGAACTCCTCCTCTTGCTCCTACTCTGGTTTAGACTCATCCATAGAGTGCAGTCCCTTAGGACTGCACCTGCTTCTAGTGGAGCCTTCCCTGTGAGCCCCATCTCTCCAGGGGTATAACTGCTGCAGCATAGGTTTATTCAGTGACTTTGGGACACATCTCTTCCAGCATGGCCTTCTCCTGGAAGCCTTTAGAGCTGCAGCTGGATATAATCCTTAGCAGTGGCTGCAGTCCCTTCAGGTGTGAATCTGCTCCAGCTTGGCCTGATCGTGGCTGCAGTCAGGGTGGCTGGTTCTGTCATGGGCTTATGTATGACCACACACTTTGAGGTGCTGCAGCATGACCTCGTGTGAGAGCCTGGACTGCTGGTGATTAATGACTCAAACACTCGACCAAGTGCTGTGAGACCAGACTGTTGGTGCTAATGGCTCAAATAATGGGCTGGGTGCTTCGCTAGTGATGCACAGAGTGGTGCAGAAGGGCGTGCACATCTGAGGCTACAAAGTGGGTTTCCAGATAAGGGAAAAAGCATATAAGAGGTGCTTAAAATAAAATTCTGTGAGGTGGGATCATCCCTATCATGCCAATACCCTTCCTTACTTAATGACTCAGCTGTGAAAACTCCCCTCCAAAGGCTAAGAGACAGCTGCAACATCTTGGAGAGTGTCAAGGCTCCTGAAGTGTCCTGTGATCCACAACATTGCATCAGCCAGTGTGAAACTCCCCACCCCAGGGGAGGTACCTGGGCATTCCCCCCTGAGTCTGAGCATCATATAAACCTCAAGGACCAGGTGTTTTGCACTCCTTCCCTCCCACCATTTGATGGATACGCTCTGCAACCAAGACCTTGACAAGACTGCAACCCCTGGGAAGATGAGGATCAACAGGATGTTGTTGGAATCTATAGAATGGTGATATTTTCCCTACGTATTCTGTTTATCTGTCACTCTTTTTCTCTCCCCCTGACTCCTTCTCTCTCTCTACCTCTCATTTACTCTTAAATAAAAATCTGATTTGATTTTGGCATATGGTCTTGCTCAAACCTTAAATTGGGCAAAGTTTAGTAATTGCATCTCAATACCTCATGAGCAACCACTGATGCTTCAAGGTGGACCTGCTTCACCATGGACTTACCCAGAGCAGCACGTGCTCTGAGGTGTACCTTCTCCAGAGTGGACTTATCCTTGGGCCACAGTCCCTTCAGAGTGTGGCACAGCCCTACAGCTGGTGTGGCACAGATGTAACCACGGCCACAGGCACTTTGAGATGCACCTGCTTTGACATGGCTTATCCACTGCCACAGATGCTTCAGGGTGTCCTGCTCCAGTAGGGACACAACCACAGGTCACAATTCTCTTGACTAAAGTTCTCACTGCAGTTCCAGCCTGTCTAGTACAGGAGTACAGAAATAGCAGCGATGCCATGGCCACCATCCAGCCCAGGTGTGTCACCAGGTGTTATCCCAGGCACAGCAGAGGGGGCTGTTCATCAGCACAGCACTACAGAAAGCAGTGAAAGCAAAAAGCAGCCACTAAACAGCACTGGTCTCCCACACACAGTGAGGCAGGGGAGCCCCATGGCAAGTAGGAAATAGCCAATTAAAAACCCCACATTGGGTGCCAAAAAAGGACTGTCACAGTTTAACTAGCCAGCAACTGAGCCCCACACAGCTGCTCACTCACTCCACAGTGGTAGGATGGGGAAAAGAATCAGAAGGGTAAAAGTGAGAAAACTTGTGGGTTGAGAGTGAAGTGTGTTTGTCTTTGCTGCTTCAAACATAAATTAGCAGAAATTCCAGGACTGGTAAATAACTAGACTGTGAATACATCTCTATCAATGAGAATGCAAGCAGGGAAGAGCTCCTAGCACAGTGTGATTTCGTATGAGTAAGTTCAACAGTATTTATAAATTCAAATATGAAAATAAAGGCACCAAGGAAGAAAAAAATCTCATCCACCCTCCCTATTTAAATTCTTTCATATCTGGTAGAACAAGCAGAGCTACAAAGTAAAAACATCTGTAGATAAACCCTAAAAGGGACATATGTGTTCCACACCTAACCACAGCAGGGTGTCACTATAACAGCTTGTTTACTACTTATCACATCCAAGTCCATATGGTGCATTTCTGCCTTAATTGGACATTTCCATGCTTTTGTTGACTTCTGTCAAAATCCTAATGATATTTAAATATTCTTTTGCTGATACCAAATTTTTTTTTTTATTTTAAAGAATTCAAGCAAAAAATAAATTCTGTTGTAGGTGTTCAAAATATTTTAGTGACCAGAGAGATTCTCTAAAATGAACAAAAATGCAATGTTATTTTACCTACATTAATTTCTTGCCAGCATTCAGCCTATACTGTTCCAAATCAAATAAACCACCAAGGCCCACACAGTGAGAGAGGTTTCATTATAGATCATGAACAGCTCAGGATGGAAGTGCCAAAGTTAAAAAACAGATAGCATTGAAAGACAACAAATAATGTCTGCCCCATAACCCTCCATGTTTAGTGCACTTTTCTCAGAGAGGCTGTTTTATTTGGGCACTCTGAGGAGTAAGGATATGAAAAATAAGTGGCTTTATTAACTTGTCTGGATGCAGAGAGTGATTTTGGTAGAAAGGTGGGCAAAGGCAAGTGTGAAGGGGTTCAGTCATTTGTCAGGGTCTGGTGCACAGCTCCAGTAAGCTGAGCCATAAAATTGGATGAGTACCAAAGGAGTATGTTATGGGCAGACCTAGCTAAGAGATAGCATCTATCCTACTGAGTCAGAGCCAAGGATAAAAGATTCTGGAGGAGCTGTCATGGATAAAATATAATCTTCCTAGTCTTGCAGATAGGTTGTTGTCATATGATAATTTCCTTTTTTTTTATACAGGCCTGAGCAACAGGAAGGTGGACTCTTTCTGTTTTGCTAGTAATGTGAGAAATGTCAGCTTTTGGATCCTGAAAACCCCAGTATCTTTGGCTAAATAAAAGCAGCAGTCCTTGTTAAAATATAGATCTTGTGAGGAAACACATAAAATAGATACATAATTACAGAAAAGTATACAGATTCTCTCTTTAAAATGAGAATAATATGAATGCAGACTTTGGGGATGTTTCCTAAAAGAAATTGGTCTGCAGTACACCCACAGCAACCTTATTTCCACTCAGTTCCAGGTTACTTCCAGCAGACATTCCTGGATGAATAAAGAAACTGGATAAATTGTTTAAGAAACAAAGAGAAAAAATTGCAAGGGTGAATAAGAAAAACAATGTATGCCCTGCAGAGTGCAGGATGTCAGTGACAGTGAGGGAGATGTGGTGTGACACTATTTTTTTCAGACCACCATAACTAGCAGTACACATCTCTCTCCCACACAGACCCAGCTTAGGATGCAAGAATGATCACTGCAGGGAATGTTTCATGAAAGAAGAACTTAGTCATGATCATATCTTTCACAGGCCAAGTTCAAGCAGTTTCCTCCCTCCCCACAGTTTGGATTTAAGCTGACTTTAAAATGCAAACATCCTATGCACAATTTCTTTGTAAAAACACGAGAACAGATTACACATTTGATTTTAAAGAATCAGGCATCTAAATAGCTCATGCTATAGAGCCCAGATATGGACAAGAGAAAAGACTTATTTTTCTTTCTGTGTACAAGTTTCATAGAAAACACTAGTAAGCTTCACTCTTGACTGTTTGTTCTAACTTCTGTGCTCAAGACTGAGGAACTCTCACAGATTATTTGAGCTCAAAGACAAAGTTAAAACATAATGAATCCTGATAAAATCTCATAGATTATCCTTGGAGTAAAGCATCAATTAATTCAAGGTTTTAATCCTTTTTATAAAAATAAGAGAGCTTTCTAAGGTGTTTGAAGTACTTGACTTTACCTCTTTACTTCTTGTAATTCCACCTTCTGAATTTCTTAATCAAGATTGCAGTAGTTTAAATTGCAAAGTAACTCAAGACCCATGAGATGTAGCATATATCAAATCCCTCTCTAATAATTTCCTAACCTCATGCAATCTTTTTTTAGTAAAAACAGAAAGCTCAAAAGACACAAGATTTCTAAAGTACTATTTAGTTTAAATTTACTTGCCTTTGTTCACAATAGCAAGCCACAAACTATCACAACTCTTTCACGTAATCACTTTGGCATCTGAGAGGAGTAAAAAAATATGTATTGCAAGGGAACTTACCTAATTATCTTAAATTCTGCTCTGGCATGAAAACAGAATTGTCTCTGACGTAGGTGAGTTGGGCAGTTTGATATCTTCCTCCTCTGTGAAACATCTGGAAAGGCCAAACAAAGCACCTGTTGCTAACACCCATGAGGAGCCAATAAGCAACATCTGAACCTCTTTAATTTGTGAGGGGCACTCTGAATGCAGTACAGCAAGGCATTCAGATCCATTCAAACTCTTGCCAAACAGGATACCACCACATCCTGCTGAAATCATAGTATTCTGCTTACAGGACTTGCCCTGGAAATTGAAAAACTACAGCAATATCAGCCTGAGTATATGCAAATCCACAGCTCCCACCTCTTCAGAGAGTGCCCTTGCTGCATGGCTTTTATTGAAGCTGTGCCATTTCTGTGCAGCCAGGAATGTGGAATTTGTTTGGCCTGCAAAGAAAATTGCAAAAGGGAGACTATTTCTGTAATCTAATCAGCAAAACACTGCTGGAGAGGAGGGGAAGCTAAAACGTTTTTTTCCCGAGGGCCTGCTTAGAATATGTATTTCCCATGTAACAGTTTTAGGATTAAATCCATTAGCAACATTGGAAGGAAAATTGAAACACAGGAACTTTCCTGTTTCCACAATAGACACATCCCACTGTCTCGCAGTTGGCCTCTCCTGCTTAATTTTTGTTTCTGGCCCCAGTTCTTTCACCATTTTTTGTACAAGGACTTTGTTTTAATGAATCTATGTAAGACTGGCATGGCATAAGATTAGTCAATTGATGGTGAATGAGACTGTCTTATGATTAAAAAGCACAAAAGATGTTAAATATTTACAATATCTTGAATCTTGAACTCAACTAGTGGGTACACAAAGGCACCTCACTCACAGCTGCAAAGTATCAAAGCCTAGGGGAAGATAGGGTACCAAACATAGTCAGCATTTCTTAACAGGTGGTTTAGAGATCTTCTGCAAGAAAATATAAATGTAATGAAAGTAGTCACTTCTACATATTCTTAATATTATTTGAGTTGATAAATTTCTCCTCTAGAATGTCTTTATAAACTTTATCTATGGAGAACCAGCAAACTCATATGCTAGCTTTGGTCCTCATTGCAACTTTGGGAAAATAAAATACCCCAACTTAAGCGCTCAAATCTATTTCTGAGAGAACTAAAAATAATGTCTACTAAAAATTGTAGACTCCATAAAAAGACAGGAATGCCTACTTAAAAGTAAATTTCAAGCTGGCACGAAATTTTCAAGTGCCATTCCTGAAGAGAAGAGTTTTTTTTAATCCACCAAACAGGAAGATATTTAGCTACAGGTAAATTTATATTGTTTGCCTTTACCTTCTGATAGTGCTATTAGCAAGAAAGCACTATTACAAATAAGAGTTACAATTCAAATTCAAACAGAGCTTCAGCCATGTTCTGGAACATGTGTGAATCTTCTGAGTTTTGCATATAAAGTCTCACAAGGATTGCAAAGCCTCAGAGTATTTTATATGAAAGAACTGTTCATCTCCTACAATATTTGCTAAATTATCATAAATACAGTTTGTCCCATCTTGCAATTTGAAATTATATCGTCATGTTTTTCTCCATTACCTCTTCCTATATTACCTAGGCCACAAAAAACATCAGTCACATTTATGCAGGAGAGCGTGCCAAATATAAGTAGCAACACTGTGTCCTGAAAACCTGAACTTACCTGTTCTCAATTTTCCTGTTCTCCTCAAAGTGACTCCAACTGGAAACAGGTGGCAGCATGTGTTCTGATGCCACAGGTCCTAAAGCTGAAATACAAGGACCTAATCTCTCCATACTAAATGAAAGCAAACTAAAAGCTGCTCTCATTGATATCGGCTATAAACAAGGCAAGATTTGATAAAACAGGAAAAGGAACGGTTCAGCTCTGGCCTTGGAGAGTCAAGCCATCAGAAATATCTTGCAGGGGTCTGACCCTCTGAGCTTGGAAAATCTTTTGGCATTTGGAGCCTCTAATTTTAGCTCTGGTTTTAGCCATGGCAATGGCATAGAACCATCCTCATGCTGGACATTTGAGGCCAGATTATTTGGGAAAAAGTTAAGCTTTACCAACAGGACGGCATATGACAAATGTTTATCAGATATCTTTTCATGTTACATCTTTTCATGTTACATCCAAACAAACATATGTTTGGATTTGAGACATATCTGTGTCCCATTTAGAAAAAAAATCTGCATTCTAATTGAATGAAACTGTAAACTTGCATGTAATTATCTTCCTTTTTAACACATTATAATTTTGCAATACTTTTATACATAAGACATTTCCATCCTTATTTCACATGTTTAAAATATCAGGGTTTGTTATTATTTTTGTTTGGCATATAGAAAGAAATAAAAGAACAAGGAGTGGAGAAAAAGACAAGGAGGGAGAGAGAGAAAGAGCAAGCAAGCACAAGAGAAATTTATAAAACAACTATGGCTTTATAAATAGAGGTCAAAATCTCATATTCAGTCTTTCCTTCAGTGTATTTACAGAATTGTAACATGGTACTTTTTATGGTGTAAAAAGATATTAATTCCAGCATTGTTTAAGTGGGAGGCAAAGAAAGATATTCTGGTTTCAATTAGGAAAGACAGATATATAAACAGGTTCTCTTGGAAGGCCCTGATAGGAACAAAAGAATGTGATATTGATGGACACAGGGGACTCAGACCTGCTCTTGTTCAAACCACTGGAAAAAACTGCCACTGGCTTCAGGGCTGCAGGATCCAGCACATGCCTAGGTCACGAACAGGTTTAGCAGACATGTTGAAATGGCTTTGGTTTCTGAGTACTGATGGCTCCATCCCCAGGAATCTGGATCTCACTGCCATTACCCACAGTCAATGGCAGCCAAAGGCCTGAATTTCTGCCTTAAGAAAGGTTGAAGCCTTGCCATAAATACTTTCCAGAGAATGGCAGTTATTATGGCAACAGTGTTCCCATTGCTCTAGTTAAGATTGTGTCAGCATTTAAATTATAAACCCCTGTTTTCAGGGGTTTACATCTTGGCTATAAACATTTGCCAAGAGATGAAAATTGGCATCCACTGCCCTATTTTTTAATAACAAAACTTGGAAAAAATCAGACTGGGTTTTTTTATACTGCAAGAGGGAAAGGAGTTGGAGGCTTGTTGTGGGAGGTGAGGTGCATTTTGGTGTTATATAACATATAACGTGTTTATACCCAGAGATGGAGTGCATGTATATTCCTAAAATGTAAAATTTACTCTGCCTTTTTTAATTAAATTTTGCTGGGCACTGAGAGGTTTGTTTGTTTTAAATGCATTTGTGTAAGAGTACTAAAAACAAAATGAGAACACTGCAGCTAATATATTATTAACTGTATGAATTTTAATAGGCATATAGCAATGTATATCAAAAATATGTTGCCTCTAAAATGCTAACATTTTGCCCATTGTAAAGAGGTTGTCATGCTTTCTTTTGTTGGGTTTTTGGATTTTTTTGGAGTTCAAATAGTCCTTTTTTAAACTCTAGAAAACAAAGTTCATTTAATTGTAAGTACTCTTACTTAAGGTGTCTTAGATGCTGTTTCCACTTTGAGTGTTCACATATTAAAACACTGCTAGCCAAAGAATTCATCCTTTAGCAGGAGCCAGAGGTGCATGCTCCAGCCCTGATCCTCTGCGTGCTAACCTCTGGCTTGCAATGGGGTGATGGGGTGGTGCATATTGTTCTCCTGAGTTTCTCTCATTCCAAAAATCCTTTGAAATCCCCCTCTGTTTCTCACTGATGCGGTGTTTTTGAATGTGTGTCACTGGAGTTTTGATTGTGCTTTGATATGTATATTAATAATTGGTGACTGCAAGAAATACTCCCCAGTGAAGTGCAACTTTCTTGAAGGAGAGTTTTACATGTCTAATGAAGTTAAGACAGACAGACCAAATTCACAGAACAACATCACTGGATATGCTGTCAGATGAAGGTAACTGAGGCCCATGCCACAAGTTGAAAATGCAATATGAAAACTTTGGCAGGAGTGAAAGTGTCCAGCGCTCAGTGAAAGTTGTGAAACAAAACTGTTTCAGCATCCCCAAGGCCAAAAGGATCATTATTTCCTTATATTACAGATACAGAAGGAAAGAACTGGTGAGAATTACATATCCACCACCCTAGCAAGAACTAGACATATGTCTAGCAGTACATATCAAGCAGGCAACTTCTGGAAGAAGACTGAAACTTCCTGTTTCAGTTTAAGACAGAAGATGTGAATGTGAAGTCCTTCCAGGCTTGGGTGACCAAGACATCTTCTCATTCTTTCCATTTGTAATCCACAACTTCAATGTGGCCAAGTTGATCTACCAGGAGAGCCAATCCATCAGGTCCAAATCTGTGGTCTAACCTACCTTACGTTTATCCATAGATCCTTCTGCAGAAATGGATGTTGTGTCAAAGTTACTGATACCACATTTTGGTGGTGGACATGTGCTTATATAGGTGTGTTGGCACTGACTATAGGAATAAAAAGGTCTGGAATTAATTTTTCCCATTTCTGAGCCCAACTAATTGACGTTTAGCTACATAGGAAATCACAGGCTTCGAGCTGTGAGAGCAGTGAAGGAAGTTACACATCTGAGCAATGAAGACTTTATTATACAACAGTAGGGGAAGAGGGAACAGAAATCTCCCATAGACACTGCCTGGTCCCTACAATCAGCAGGAACCTTGAAACTCTCACAGACTAATCTAACATGGATTAACATTGCAGATCTGCAAACCTCTCAAGAGCCCTGGAAATGTCAGGTCTGTATAGACTGGAAACAAATAAGAGGAAGGTAATTACCACAATTAATTTAATAGTAAATGAAAATTAAAATGAATTATTCCTTTGTTTCATTTCTGATTACAAGAAAATTATTTTTCAAATGGCATTAGACTCAAATCTGTTCGTTATTCACTGCCTTTAATACCTAATACACTACTTTCAGCAGTGGTCTTATGAGTCTGAGAGGACTGTGACTACAAACAATAACCATCACTATTTTTCCTTGAATGGATGAGGATACACCCCTTAATCACATCTTTTGAAATTATATTCCCAGGGAAAAAAGGCTTTGTGGCATTTTACACCTCTTTCATCCTTAACAATTTTCAGAGAGTACAGAAAGGTCAATATGGTATTGAGTACCAGCTCATTATGAGATATTATTGAGCATGATAATTGTTTGAGCTCTTCCATAACATGACTACGTACTTCACTGCATATATTAATGAATAAGCCATTATTTAAATGCCAATTTGTCTCTGACTGTTATAAGTAATAAGCCTCTGAGTACATAAATTCAGATAAGGCCCTTTAATGTAATGTACAGCACATTATTTCATCTGTTGAAATGAGAGAACAAGTACCAGCTAACAAAATAGAAAATCATCAGGTTTTGTTTTTTTTTTTTTTTTTTTTCCTGAGGCTGTGGAGATATATTTTTCTTGTTTATTTCTTCTGTCAGCAACAGAAAGGCAAGCTGAAAAACAAAACTGAGCCTGTCTGGTACAATTCCGAGCAATTAGCACCACTGAGATAATGAAAAGTCTTATTTATCTGTATGGATGCTCTGCTACTTCAAGGCAAAGCTTCACTGAACACCAAGGCCTTTTTCTATTAGGTGGTCAAATAAGTCTATCAATCTCCTGCTCTAAAGAGTGTCCAGTATAGTTTCAGGGAAGATAAAAAATGGGAATGATGGCAAGGGAAATGAAAGTTAGTTGGTGCCATTTACTGGAAATTGATGCCCAGTCCAGCCATTTCAAATCATGTACAAGGGCCATAGAAGAATCATGACTAGGACAGAAACTGTCAAGATGAGCAGACCAATATGTTAGAAACTGTAAACCTGCACAGAACTATAAAAAGGGAGGATATAATGTAAAAGGGCAAATATGGACATAGAGGTACGGCAAAGTTATGAAGCTTCAATAAAGATTTAGAACCGAATATGATCAGGTGAAAATGGAGAATTGGGGGAACATTCAAAACTAGAGAAGACAGTGGACAGAGGCAGAAGGTAAAAATACATTTTTCCAGTGGTGTCTTGTATAATACAGTAGCAGATGATCAGCTGAAGAGGTAAGGAAAACCCTGTACCTAGATGGCTTTAGAGAAGTCAAGAAAGACTGAAAAAAAAATATAAGTCATATAAATAAATGAAAGGAATCGAGAAAGCATGGGGAAAGCACATTATAAAAAAACATACAGGAATATGTGTTACATGGGCTAATGGTGATAGAAGAATGGGTTAAACCCTGGTAAATCTGTTTTCCCAGTCAAGAATGAAAGAAATAGAAATGAGGATCTGTTCAAATAAAGGCCAAAGGAACAGCCAGAAAAGACTGCTGAAGAGTCAGGATAACCACTACAAAAACTGAGGGAGAAGAATAAAATGAAGATAGCAAAGGAAAATAGAATGGGAGAAGAAAGAAAGAAAGAAGAAGAAAGGGAGAAAAGGAGAGAGAAAGAGAAAAAGAAAGAGTGAGACAAAGAAAGGAAGAAAGAAAGAGTGAGACAAAGAAAGGAAGAAAGAAAGAGTGAAAGAGAAAGAAAGAAAGAAAGAAAGAAAGAAAGAAAGAAAGAAAGAAAGAAAGAAAGAAAGAAAGAAAGAAAGAAAGACAACATTGAAGTCCTCATTTGACCAAGAAACCTGCAGAATGCAGACCT
>WBNO01007186.1:3038-15479 GCA_013400575.1 Peucedramus taeniatus | reverse complement strand
AAACCCCTCATGGATTCACCACCCACTGAGTTCTCTGCTACAATTTGATTTATCTATTTATTTATTTATGTATTCTTTATCTATTAATTTATCTATTTTTAAATTTCTCAATTACTCACCTGGGATTCCCCATCAAGGATATGGCTCTGAACCGATAAAAAACTGTAATAATAGAGAAATGGAACCTAGTCAATTCTAAATAAATAACACAAAACCTAAGCAATTCTAAATAAACGACACCTAATAATAAATAAATCAAACCTAAGCAATTATAAACAAATAAAACCTAATAATAAATAAATAAACCCCAATCAATTCTAAAGACATAAATTTAGAAAACTAACTATAAATTAAACTTAATCAATTCTAAATAAGTAAAACCTAATAAATAAATAAAACTTTACCAATTATAAGCAAATAAAGCCTAATAAATAAACAAACCCTAAGCAATTCTAAATAAATAAAACCTAATAATAAATGAAACCTAATCAATTCTAAATAAGTAAAGCCTAATAATAAATAAATAAACCCTAATAAATTATAAATAAATCAATCCTAATAATAAGTAAACAAGCCTTAATCAATTATAAAAAATAAACAAGTAAAGCCTAATGACAGGTAAATAAAACCTAAGCAATTATAAAGAAATAAATAATCTCCCACATAATAAATAAACAAATACAACCTAGTAAATTACAAATAAATAAATAAATCCTAATAATAAATCAATCAAGCCTGATCAATTATAAATACATAAACAAGTAAACCCTATCAATAATTCAGGCCAGTCCCAGGATCCATTCCAAAGGCAGAAGTCATGGGGAAGTCCCAGCACTGGAACCAACCAGCTCTGCAGTTGTTTCTGCAGGCTTTCTCTATTATGTGTTGGCTTTTGCAAATTATTATTTATAATAATAATAATTATATGATTTATATATTAATTATTATACAACAACGATTTTAATAGAATGATTATAATATAACAACGATTTTGATACAGTACAGCTTCTAATCACTTGGAACTGCTTTAATGTATATCATTTATCACCTGGCCCAGTGTAGATTGTATATTTTAGTGTGACAAACACATATTGTAGTTTGGATTTTAGCTGAGAATTTTAGACTTTCTGTGCTGACAGACTCTGACCCCCAAAAAACCACATTTGACCTGAGGCCATGGAGAAGGCTTCCAAAATTGAATGATAGAAATTAAGGTTATAAGTGTCTAGCTTGAATGAAAGTGTGTGATACCACATAGTAGAAAACTATGAAAAGTTTTATGAAAATCTATAAAAAGAGTTTAAAGTTTTAGAATATAATAATATATATAAAACAAGAGAGAAGTTTTAGAGCAGAGACTAATCCTTCATCTTCACCTTCCTCTTCATGGGTTTAAGTAGTATTGTATAATGAAATTAAAAAGTTCACATTATGGACCACAAGTAGTTAGTTATTAAGTTAAAAGTAAAAATTATTTGTGTTATTTTTTAATTAGACAGTTTATCCTTAAAAAATCTTATAGAGATACACCTCCATTTTTAGTTTATTAAAATAAAGTACTATAAAACTCACAGTTTGTAAAACTATAATATAGGTAAAAATTAATAAACATCTAAATCCAAACAAAAATACCATATCATATATTTAATCCCAACCCTAACAAAAAAACCCCAAAAATCTCCACATTTAGGCTTTCACTAAATATTAAATTAGAGACTATGTGCTGTGCATTGTGATGTTAAATGCTTTTATTTGTGTGACTCACTGACAGTGGAGAGAATAACTCAGATAATTTGTGACATAGCTGATGTTGAGGAGTATCTTGTCTGTATGATAACATTGAAAAGAAAATAAGAATGCAAGGGAGAATTTACCACTGACCCTCCTGTTCTCAAGAACTGTCAAACCACACAACAGGGGCCTTGTGAGAACATAAAATAGATAAATTTCACCTGCAGAACTTTAAGAAGAAGGGTCAAGAGTGGAACCAGGCAGAAGAATTCCCAGGACATGTAAACTCAAAGGGATGTTTGAATATGCATAATCCTCATGAATGTGCATTTGACCAATGCAGTGAAAAAAATATATTAAAAAATTATTTTAAACTAACTGATGTGCCTCTGCCAAGCACCCAGCTCTGTAAAATTATCCCTTATTTAACTTTTTAAAATGTTGAAGAGTGAGCCTTGTTTCTCACAAACTCAATCCCAGGACAGGAAATCTCCCTCCCCTCCCTGGGGCTGGGAGCTGATATTGAATTTATCCCATAAAATCAACAAGCATGAATTGTTTCTGCTTTCACAAACACCCAGCCTGAGGCATTTCCCTGTTGTTTCAACATCCACACAGAGGGACCCAGCTTTCCCCAGGGCGTTTGGCAGGATTCCATCACCACCAGCAGAAATTCTGTGAGCAGAATCACAGAGTCATGGAATCATTTGGGCTGGGAAAGACCTTCAAGCTCATCTTGTGGGGAATGTCTTGAACAAGGAAAGGGAAACCACCCCAAGGGCCACACTCCTCAGAAATACCTTGGAACTGAACAAATCCATTTCAGTACAATTCCTTCACACTCTGAGATGAAGAGTTCTGGGAGCTGTAAAATTCTGGTCAAATCCTTTTTCCAGTATTTCTGGATACATCTGAAAAATCAGAATGAGGCTGACTTGGGTATTTAGAAACTTAAATTTTCCAGTTTAAATATTTGATACTAAAATTCTTATTCTTATTCTTGTTATTATTATTTTAATTACCCATTGAATCAAGGAGTTTTTCCATCTCACTGTTCTGGTTTTGCTGCTTCTGGCACCACTGGAAAGAACTGGTACAAGATTTTCTGTAAGCACACTTAGAGCATAAAATACAATAATAATAACAATAAACATCCACTCATTAGCATCCATTTGGTTCTGCATTCCAGAGGAAAATGGGGATTGCCTGTGAATTATCCTGCCTCTTTCAGGAACATTCACTGGGTGCTTTGCTTAAAATCTGGCAGTGAAATCCTTGCCATGAATTAACTTTTGTCCAAATCATGCCATTAATTCCATTTCTATATGATTTATACAGGAGATTCCATTCTGTCCTTCCCACTGGGCTCTTCAGGAAGGGCAGCTCCTCATGAACAGCCTCCATGTCACTACACCAAAACCACACAGAACCAAGAGAGGGATAAGAAGCAAAATGTGCAAAATTTATTATGTTCTTCAATGAACATAGGGATAGGAAATTTATAAAATAGGTAACATCTTCAAAATTTAAAAAAAAAAAAAGACATATAAACACCAAGAGTTCCCAGACAGAACAAAGAACAGCAGCGCAGGGGACACTCCAACCCAGCCAACTCCAAAGCAGTTTCCTCATAAAAAAATAAGGTACTTAAAATAAAAAAATGGCTCTGGAAGACAGTGGAGTCAGCATGGAGAACATGGAGTATGAACACTGAAATGTTACTGCAGCACATCCTGATTGTCCAAAGAAAGGTCTGTTGGCAAAACAGGACTAAGCTGGGAAAGGCCAAGCTCAGCCCTCTGCTAAAGGCACTTCCTAAATTCCACCAGGGTCCTGCTAATTCCAGAATGAGTTTGGAGAGACCTGAAAGCTCATCCCAACCCACCCCTGCCATGGCAGGGACACCTTCCACTGTCCCAGGCTGCTCCAGCCCCAGTGTCCAACCTTGGACATTCCAGGGATGTGGAGTGAGACATGGAACAAGCACTGGCAGCATTCCCAGACACATCCATGAGGAACCCTGTGAGGAACCCCATGAGGAATCCCTGTGAGGAATCCCTGTGAGGAACCCCTGTGAGGAATCCTGTGAGGAACGCCGTGAGGAACCCTGTGAGGAACCCTGTGAGGAATCCCTGTGAGGAATCCCTGTGAGGAACCCCATGAGGAATCCCTGTGAGGAATCCCTGTGAGGAACCCTGTGAGGAACCCTGTGAGGAATCCCTGTGAGGAATCCCTGTGAGGAACCCTGTGAGGAACCCTGTGAGGAATCCCTGTGAGGAGTCCCTGTGAGGAACCCTGTGAGGAACCCTGTGAGGAACCCTGTGAGGAATCCCCGTGAGGAATCCCTGTGAGGAATCCCTGTGAGGAACCCCTGTGAGGAACCCCAGCCTCCTCACTGCTGCTCCTCTTGCTCCCTTGGCACCTTTATCTCTGGACCTGCTGAGCCAAGCAGGGGCTGGAAGAGCAAGTGAAAATTCCACAGGATTGTGTCCAGCATGGAGTTCCTTTGGCTGTGTAAACACTGTGGGAGTAACCCCACACAGAACTCTCTGCTGGAGCAGGCAGGTTTTGCTCAGCTCACAGCTTCAAGTAGAGAAGTGCCCAAAGCTGCTCCTGCTGCAGAGGGACAGCTCTGGGTGGGGTGGGGACACTGGGGTCATTCCCAGCCAGGGCTGAGGAGCTCCCCCCAGCAAGGGCAGCTCTGGAAACCCAAACCCACAGTGGGTTGGGCAGCAATCCCAAAGGTCACAGTGTCCCCTGAGGATCCCAAAGGTCACAGTGTCCCCTGAGGATCCCAAAGGTCACAGTGTCCCCCTGAGGATCCCAAAGGTCACAGTGTCCCCTGAGGATCCCAAAGGTCACAGTGTCCCCTGAGGATCCCAAAGGTCACAGTGTCCCCTGAGGATCCCAAAGGTCACAGTGTCCCCCTGAGGATCCCAAAGGTCACAGTGTCCCCATGAGGATCCCAAAGGTCACAGTGTCCTCATGAGGATCCCAAAGGTCACAGTGTCCCCCTGAGGATCCCAAAGGTCACAGTGTCCTCATGAGGATCCCAAAGGTCACAGTGTCCCCTGAGGATCCCAAAGGTCACAGTGTCCCCCTCAGGCCAGGAGTTCCATCACGAAGAGGTTTGAAGTGTTTGTGAAGCTGACAATCCCAGAAAGGAATTTTGTTTTCCCAAGGTTACAGCATTTCCTTTTCCAGTGTTTCTTTGGATCCGTTGCTCCCAGAAGTGTTGTCATCGTTGGAATAATTCCCTGAGTCTCGACTGCTCTGCTTGGAATGTTTGTAGTCTGTGAAAACAATCTGATTTCCCTCTTCTGTGACCATGGATTCAATCACACAGCAATTTTCCACTGATTCCTCTGCTGCAGCTGACATGAAAGGGCTGCTGAAGGGCTGTGCTCCAAATCCCTGGGACAGAGGCAGAAGGGGAAGAGATGAACATCCATAAGTAATAATTACAAAGTGATTTAAATAATTAAATACTAATTATTCTTAACACCACAGTCACACAAATGTGATTTATCAGATTCTTTACTGTGAGGGTGGGCAGGCCCTGGCACAGGGTGCCCAGAGCAGCTGGGGCTGCCCCTGGATCCCTGGCAGTGCCCAAGGCCAGGCTGGACCCTGGGGCTGGAGCAGCCTGGGACAGTGGAAGGTGTCCCTGCCATGGCAGGGGTGGCTCTGGGTGGGCTCTGAGGTCCCTCCCAACCCAAACCAGTCTGGGATTCCATGCCCATGTTGAGCAGAAATGTGTGGTTTCCTACCCCAACACACCACTTGTTTCCCTGAGTTCACCAACTCACATTTAGGATGAAGTTTAGTCCCCAGAATCCCCAAATCCCTGAGGCTGGCAAAGCCCTCCCAGCCCAGGCAGTCCCAGCTGTGCCCCATGCCCACCTTGTCCCCAGCCCAGAGCCCTCAGTGCCACCTCCAGCTGCCACCTGCAGGGATGGGCACTGCAAAGCTCCCTGGGCAGCCCCTGCCAAGGCCTGAGCCCCCTTTCCATGGGGAAATTCCTGCTGCTGGCCCAGCTGAGCCTGCCCTGGCCCAGCCTGAGGCCGTTCCCTCTCCTCCTGTCCCTGTTCCCAGCTCCCAGCTGCATTCACAGAACCCAACACTAAAGGGTGACTCCAACATTTCATCTCAGCCCTTTTCCTGCTCCCAGCTGTCAATTACCACAGAACTCCAACATTTCATGGATTAGAGCCTGAGGAGGCCACACAAGAATGAAAAGAAAACCCAGGTGTAGAGCTTTCAAGACACACCTGAGTGTTGCCCTTTCCATTCCAGAACAGGATCCCTGCTAAGCAGCTCCTGTGCCAAGCTGGAGACTGGACAAAGCTCTGGAGACCACTGATAAAACCTCTAAAATGAACCCTGGCTGACCCATAACAGATAAACATCTTTTTTTCCATGATATTTAAAGTTCATTTTCCTAAAAAGAAGCTGTGTGATGACTGAGAAGTCAGAGCTCACCTCGATGTTCAGGGGAGGCTGGCAGGAGGGGAAGAACACATATTTGATTTTCTTGTAGGCTTGGTAGAGCACAAAAACAAGAGGAGTGGCCACCAGAAGGACAATCAGCAGGGCACCCATGAAAATCCCCAAAATGATCAGAGATAAAGGTGTATCTGAAATTTGGAATAAAAAACACTCAGTCGAGGTATTCAGAACCAGCAGAAATTAAAGCACAGCTCCAAATGTGCTGCAGAATTCATCAAATAATTCAACATTTTCACATCATGGAAACATTCCACAACATTTCCACAGCCATGGGCACCAGGGGAAACTGATTCTGTGCCAATATCTGAGACAACTTTGCTTAAAGAAGCCACAAAATATTTTCCAATACAAGAACACAGAATCACCAAGGTGGGAAGAGGCCTCCAAGATGCTCCAGTCCCTCCATCACCCCAGCACCACCAACTGGGAGTGCTCACCTGGAGGGGAGAAGCTCCAGGGAGAGCTCAGAGCCCCTGGCAGGGCCTGAAGGGGCTCCAGGAGAGCTGCAGAGGGACTGGGGACAAGGCCTGCAGGGACAGGACCCAGGGAATGGCTTCAAAGTGGGATTTGATGGGATTTTGGGAAGGAATTGTTCCCTGGCAGGGTGGGCAGGGGCTGGGATGGAATTGCCAGAGCAGCTGGGGCTGCCCCTGGATCCCTGGCAGTGCCCAAGGCCAGGCTGGACACTGGGGCTGGAGCAGCCTGGGACAGTGGGAGGGGTCCCTGCCATGGCAGGGTGGGATGGGATGGTCCTCAAGGTCCTTCCCACTGAAACCATCCCATGATTATCTCAACAAACTGAAAGGGGTTTGGTGATACTGAAATTAACAGGCACCAGCAGCCACAAGTAATGCAAAGGACATAAGTTGGTCATATCTTATCATCAAAGAGTGGAAGATTTTCACTCTGGAGTATAAAAATATGGGAAAGACAGAGCATGGTCTGTCTTGAAGGCACTGCTTGGATTTTAAGAGATTCATTGAAATAGCAGGATAAAGGGAAAAGTAATATCTAGGAAAATAGATTAAAATATTTCTCTTATTCAGGTAAAAAGTTGTATTTGGCTCTTTTTAGGCTTGATAAGACACAGCAGTGAGGACCACAATATAAATGAATCCTGAATGTGAGCCAGGCATTGCTGTTATTACATTTTCTTGGCTTTAAGGCAGTTTGAAGGGTCAGAAACCTTCACAGTGCTCATAAAATTTTATGTGGCCAATTATCTTCACCATGATTAGTTGTTCTGTTCTGAGTGAGTGCAATCCCCCCACTCCCCCTCTGCACCAAGATGAGCTTTCAGCCCTAACAAATCTGATTTATCTCCTCACTCTTCAGCACAGGAGATTAATTCCCAGAAGAACTAAGACAGTTTCAAGGCTAAAAGCCCCCTGAAAATGTGGAATTTAGTGATTCCTTGCTCCCTCCCACGATGCAGGGCTGGGAAGTGAAGCTCTCTGCCCAGCCAGGTGCTCCCAGTGTTGGCAGGAGTGCTGAGTTCCCAGTGAAGGGGTGACAATTCCAGCTCCAGAGGGGGGATTGCTGCCAGGCTGTGCCCACCTGCAGGGGTGTGGATGCATTCCTGCTGGCTGTAGGCACTGCTTTTGTTGTAGGGCTCAGAGAAGGCCTGCACTTTGACACAGTACAGGGTGGAGGGGGACACATCAGGGACTGTGGCTATGGTCTGCTTCACCTCCTTCAGCTTCACCTCCTCCTGGAAAAAGCAAAACAGGGAAAAAGGAGGGATCAGATCACATGGGCAGCACAGGAATCTCAAACAGGTGAGAGCTGCAGAAGAAGTGATTCTGTGAAATGTCAGCCATTGCTGCAATCCCAGAATCTGCAGGGCTGAAGAGACTTTCCAGCTCATCCAGTCCCACATCCAGATGCCTCTGGAACACTTCCAGGAACTCCTCCACCTCCCTGGGCACCCAGATTCAATAAAACAAATAAACCACCCCCTTAGCTCCTAACCAAAACTCAGCAAACACTTCCTGGGCAAGAACCAAGTGCTTCCCCCTTTCTGAAATTCACAATTCCAAGTTTCCAGGAAACTCCTTCCTGCTGCAGTTTGCTTCCTTCTCTTCTGCCCCCTTTTTACCAATAACTGTGACATATTTTATCCTAAGAAGTATTTCAAGAACATGGAAAGATCCATTAAAATGTGAGCTAAAATGATGCAGGACTTCAGTGTTTGAGGAGCTTTTTCCATCACATTGCACACAGCCACATCCATGGAAATTGAGATTTTAACCCACCACTGGGAGATAAAAATCACAGTGGTCAGACTTCTAAAAGAGATACATAAAAATCTCAACCACTGGGTGATAAAACTCACAGTGATCAGGTTTTTGATAGAATCTTTCATTAAAAAACCCAATAAATTGACTTTTTAAAGCCTGATATGCCACAAATATGCCTCCTTTGGAAAGAAGCTCATTAGGAAGAACTCAGGATTTAAGTCAGAATCAATTTTATATTGTATGCAATTAGTTCCCACCTCCTTATCTGAGGAATTCTTCCAGTACAGGATCCTGTAGGACAAGTCATAATGGTCCCTCATGACTTCATCCTCAGCTCCTCCTGGAGGAGAAATAAGGATGTGGAGCAAAGTGTCACTGAGGTCCAGCCTTACACCAGGAGAGCCAATTCCATCTGAAAACAATGAAATAAATAATTAAAATCCAACAAAAATAATTGCTTCAAATACTGTCAGTGAAATCCATGATAATTTTTAATAAACATATAGTTAGAAGTATAATTTCATAGTTTTATTCAGAATACCAAGCCCTGAGAAACATTTCAATTATTTTCACTATATTCTGGAGAATTTTTCTTGATAAATATTGTATTTCACTATATTCCTGAGAAACATTTCAATTATTTTCACTATATTCTTGAGAAATGCCCTCTCCAGGCTCCTGTCAGCTCACAAAGACATTTGGCACGAGTTTGCTGAGCAATGAGCATTTCAGAAAACCATTTCCTTACTTGTTTTCAGAGGATCCACTTTGACTTCCCTGGAGAAGCAGGATTTGTTGTGTCCCTCCCTGGCCTGCACTCTCAGATAGTAAAATCCAGTGGTGGTGATGATGGAGGAGAAGTTGCACCAGGTGCTGGTGATGTTCTCACAGCCAGGGACACTGAGCCACTTGTCTGAGTAATCATCATTGAGCTTCTTCCAGAACCCACTGCAAGAGAGAATTGAAGAGTTTTCATGTGAGCTCCCCGAACTCCTCAAGAAAATCATGTTTGTTTGTGCTGCACTTGGCTAATTTTTGGGCAAAAAGGCCTCTTGTAATAAAAAAAAAACAAAACAAAACAAAAAAACCCCAGCATTTTAATATGAGACATTTCTGAGTGGAACAATGAAGAGAAAAGGGGCAGGGAATACAAGTCAGGGCTTTAACCAAGCCTCAGCAGAGAAGATGAAATGTGGAGTGGACAGGTTCTGAAAATCCAAATGAGAAGTTCTCACGTAGCTCTGTGCAGTCCATTGTTTTCCTGTCATGCCAAAGAATTCCCAAGGAATGCCAGGGGATCCCTCCTCTTCAGTTAAGTGCTGGCCACAATAATTTATGCAACAGCTGGAGATTGAGATACAGGTTTATACAACTGCTTCTTGATGGGATTTTTTGGATGTGATTCGATGGGTTTTTATGGGATATGATGGGGGGTTTATGGCATTCCTTGTTTTTTGATGCAACATGATTTTTATCTGGTTTTCTTTATGTGATACAGTGTTTTTGTCTGTGATGTGATGGGGTTTGATGTGATACAACATTTCTTCATGTGACACAACATTTCTTCATGTGACACAACATTTCTTCATGTGACACAACATTTCTTCATGTGACAACAATGTGCTACCTTTGGTTTTCTCCCCTATTTGGGTCTGCCCAGAAGAAATCCAAGCTACTGGCAACTGAAACCTCCAACACCTGTATTTTTGCTCACTTTTACTCATCTAATTTCCTCACATTCAAAAAGCCACTAAGCAATTCAAGCTTCCCAGCTTCAAAAATGTCCCTCAGCATTTAGGAGTCCCTTCCCTCAGGAGTTTAACAGCCCCAAAAGCAGCCCAGTGCCCTGAAATGCCAGGCTCAGGTGCTACATGGAATTCTTTCCACAGCAATGATCCCTTCATGCTCCCATTAACACAGGAAGCCTCCAAGTGTTTCATTTGAACCTCCAGGAAACAGCTGCAGAACACAAGAAATGGGATTTCAGAGGGCAGGGATGGGAATGGCTGAACTCACAGCAGGTACTGCACGTTGTAGTTCACATCCTGCCTCTCCTGGGCATCCCAAAGCAGCTGGAATTTCATGTTCAGAGCCAGGACACTCAGGTTGGTGGCACACAGGAGGTCGTTCACTGCTCAGGGGGAAAAGGAAACCCAAAGTTACCAAAAAACTCCATGTTATGGGCAGGGAATGGACATTTCTCATGTCAATAATGGAAACATGAAGATTTTTCATTATAAAGACTGCAAGTCACAGGCTGTGATATGTAAAGCATCTTATCAAGCCTTTAATTAAAAAATCAGCTAAAAATCAATTCAGAAAAAAATTAAAGCACACATACATTGAGAGGAGCAGAAATAAGCTGGTTTGGGAATAACATGAGGAGAAAAATGTATAAAATACATATCTGTATTTATTGTACATTTTGATTTTCTGTTTTAATATTTTACTAAAATAGGAATGTGACAATTTCTTTAATATTTTATTAAAATAATTAAAACCTGCATGTATCAGTTATTGTAATATTTCATTAAGATAGACATGTATTCTTTTAATATTTTAAAAATACACATGTATTCTTTCAATATTTTTAAAAGACACAGATGTGTATTAATCAATTTTGTGTATAGAGAAATTTTCATTTACCATCAATTACTTATATTTTGATGTACCATCAACTCATTATGATGTACCATCCCTGCCCAATCTAGTATTTGACTTTCTAAAGTTATTTTTTCCTAAAATAAACATCTAAAAGCAACTGCACAGCACAGAATATAATTTAATTTTACATAACAAGGTGGCAAAGTGCCCCCTCAAAGCCTTTCTTAAGTAGCTGTAACAATTAATTCACCAAGGATTACCTAAAACCAGCATTTTTTTAAGCTCAGCTCAACTTTCTGTGCATTCATTGAGTGCCAAGTATCCCAGAGGCTTTTGTTTTTTTTTCCTCCTGATTCAATCACTGAATCAAAAGTAAAAGAGTTTTCAAAAACAAAGAAGTTTTTGTTCCAAGTTAATGTCAAAAGTCTCCTCATGGCAAAAACCTTCCTATACTATTAAAACTCTACCCATGAAATATTTTATGTTGATTGAGAAGGGTAAATGTATATAATATGTGTATTTTTTATGCCAAAATGAGGAGGAATTTGGCCCTTCTGCCTATTTCTGTTGCTTCAGAACAACTGGCTGTGTGCCAGTTTAATTGAAGCCACCATTTGCAGATAACCTGATTTCCTGGGTACCTTTCTGGGTGGTTTTCACACAGCTGGTGGGGCTGAACAAGCCTTGCTTCCTCTCCCTGGGGAGATTTGCTTGGACTTTGAAGCAATAGGTGCTGTCTGGGGCAAGGTCATCAATGGTGTCAACAGGGAAAATGTTTTTACTCTGGAGCTGGAAGAAACAAACACAAAGAGCCTGTGAGGGGAACTGTGCTGCCCCAGGAACATTTTAAAATGATCATTTTGCAGGGTTTCAGCCCATTTGTATCATACCCCACCTAAAAAGGTAAAACAGGGAAAGAAGGACAGTTTGAGCTGGAGAAATCCTAAAGGGAAGTTTGCAGTTTAGCCAGTGACTGCCAGGCAGGAACATTTTGGGCTCCTTTGCCATGGAAGTGGGGAGGGATTGGGCTTGTGTGGGAACCCAGGACATCTCTCTTGCTGCTTTGGATGGGCTGAGCCCCGGGCAGGGGGCTCAGAGGGTTTGGCACAGAGCCCAGGACCCTTCTGCCTTCCATATCCAGCCATGGAAAAAGTTACCAACTGTATGTGAAGAGTTAAAACCAGGGAAAGGAGAGTAGAATGAGTAGCTTATCACAGAGTGGAAAAATGGAATGTTCAGATTTTTATGCTGAGGGTACAGGGGGGTCAAGATGGAGCAATCTGGGCCTGCACTGTCCTTCCTCATGGCCTCCATCTTCTGGGTGCTGCTGGCACTTTGGGATTGGTTTAGAGTAGAA